>JACCIC010000060.1:975000-1055000 GCA_018907035.1 Sycobia sp. Sy_11 | reverse complement strand
ACTAAATACTTATAATTGTGTGAATGCGTATCCGATATATATATATATATATATATATATATATATATATATATATATATATATATGTCCATAGCCGAAAGATTAGAGCAAAAGCAAGAACGGAGAAATTTGCGCGGCGTGCAGTTTATTTATAGATGGCAAATACGAAAATGCACAACTGGTTTTGCTCATCCTCTTAGTCTTTGTTTCTCCGCTTCTCTTTCTTTATCCCTCCTCCGCGGCGCGCCTCTTTGCCACTCTCATTTTTTTATTTTATTTTTTTATTTTATTTTTTTGCTCACCCGGCCTCTTCTTTTGGAGGAGTCTCTCTCTCTCTCTCTCTCTCTCTCTCGCTCTCTCGAGATGGGCCTCTTTATCGATGTCGTTTTGTCGCGCTTATTGCTCTTATTGCTCTTTACGCTCCGTGGAGAGCCCGTTCAGGGCACGCGCTGAAAACGAATTTGTTTGGTGCGCGGGAGGTGGGGGGGGGGGAGAGAAAGAGTACGGCACAACGAGAGATATTTTGTCGGAAGAAAAATGAGCGTCAGCTGCTGTTGAATGCAGAAGGCAGTCGTTATAGAGTTAACGTGTCCTTTTTAATGCCGCACATTTTGTACTTTTAAGATTCATTGATTTTAAGCGCTTGGAAATTTTATTTCTATATAATTTGTCGCCAATTACCAAAGTGTAATTTCTATCCTCTCCAAAACGACTTGTTTCCCAGCTACACGAAGACTTAACAGTAAAAATAAATTTTTTTATTTTAAAAAAAAATATTGCTCAAATTTTGAAGCTATAATTTCTTAAAAATTTGAAAGCTCATTTATCGTATTATAAATACACACTGTAAAAGAAATATCACATCGACGATTTGGCGAAGACCAAAGTCCGCCGAAATCCACCGAGACTATGAAAACGCAGGACGGTAATTCTTTCTCCGGTGTTTCTCAATATTTGGCAGATTTTTTGAACGCGACGCGCGCGCGCGCCTGTACCGGTCGGTGCCCGTTTAGACGAGTTCGCGCGGGAGAGCGAATGAAAGAGGGAGGAGGGTGGGCGAGGAGAGGGAGGTGCGAGAGGTGGGGCACGTGCCATGCATATATATATATATATATATATATATATACACATGCACGCGCGCGCGCACACACACACGAATAGAGTCGCAAACCGCGTGGCAGTATCGAGAGCAAGGTGAATAACTTTCAAGCTATGCCTATATATATATATATATATATATATATATATATATATATATATATATATATGTATAATACGTGCCATTTGACAGCTATGCAAGCTCTGCAAGCCCCAAATGTCTCGATTTTCATTGATACATACTTACCTTATTACATCTAATTGTGCGGTATCGAATTGTGGGGGGGGGGGGCGATCGTATTTGACACGTGATCTTGAGACCGATCGTAATCATATGATAACACAAATTTCTTACAGAATTTTTCAATCTTCAAACTTACAGAATTTTAATCACAAAATCTTCTTTGGTCAAACTTGATAGAATCGTTCAAACAAAGAGGGGGCGGAGAATAGTTTATAGTCGGGCAAATTATTTACTGTAAATATACGTTCATCCTCCAAAGCTTCTAAGTGAAAACAGTACTAATTTTTTAGGAGTGGAATTTTTGCCATTTCTCTCAACGAACTTTACTACTTGGCGTCCAAAGTCGCAATCGCGTTAACTATTTATGAAAAGTATATTTCCTGTTTAATCATTCATTAATCATTCGTAATCGTTTTGAATGCTTTTGTAGATCAAACAGTCACAGATAAGAAGTCGTTGGAACAATAAACTTTTCGACGGACCCTTTTTGTGTATCGAAAAATAGCGTCGCTTTGCTGCTTTTTATAGTTTCATTTCGAGCATTAAATTTTTAGTCTATACCTGTTTCAACATATGATTAATTATGATTTAAGCAGAAAACATAATTTTGAATTTTCCAATTTGTCAATTAAATGCGATTTTGCGATTAATGAAAAGTGATTAAGACAAAAAATAACTGGAAAATTTTGAGCTCGAAACAAAGCATAAGTTAGAATGATTCTTATTTGTTTAAACGATTGCGATTGGAACAATTTTCCACCGCGTCTAACAAATAAGACCGCCGGATCCGAATTTGGCGATTCAAGAGAATAGGTAAAAAACCAATTTTTTTTACTACATATTATTGCAAACGAAAAGGTTACCAACCCGTCATCGGCTACCCGACGCGAGACCATATATATATATATATATATATATATATATATATATATATATATATATATATATAGAGAGAGAGAGAGAGAGAGAGAGAGAGAGAGAGAGAGAGACAGAGATACACGAAAACGAAAATATATTATTCTAGCTTTGAAGAGATGCGTCTGCGATATCTTAAGTATAAAAATATAATACGTTTCCGAACTGGTTGCCTTATACATAATGTAATATATCTACAGGAAAAACTTGGTCGATGCGCAATAGCATACAAACAGTGTTTGTGTTGGTGTAACCCATCGACGCGCAATAGAGTACACCGGCTATCCAGCTAATGAGTGACGACTGGCTTGGCCGCGCAACAGAGACGAAAAACTCCGATGACGCGAGTTTCTCTCTCGTTTTGAATAACACCGATCATACAATTATAGCGCTCGATAAGAAGGAGAAAGAACAACCTCTTCGTTGGCGCGTCTCGTCCCTCTTGCACGGACAATCGAGCTGCCCGTTCGAGTGCTTCGTTCTACTTTTATACGCCTGCGCGGGGCTGTGCACCCTTGAATCGGCACGAATCGATGCCTCGGCCGTATTATTGCCGTAACAACTTTCGGCAATCATTGAAACGGGGACGCGGCAACGTGCAGAGCGACATTTTTTTTACAATCAATAAATGAAAAGGATGATTATTTGTAACAGATATACGCGTTTGCGCGTCAATGCGTGTATAAGTAATACATGTGTGCTGCATGCGAAAAAAAGGTAATTGTCCAGGCCTGTTCTCTCTCTCTCTCTCTCTCTCTCTCTCTCTCTCTCTCTTACCGCGTCTCTTCATCAGCCACTACTATTACATGTTCTTCGGAACGGCTTGCGCGCGTGCAATTCCACGACTGATTTACGCCGCGTATAACGAGATTGTGAGCCATTATGATTTGCAATATATATATCGACGGGGCGAGGAATCGCGTGCGTGCGCGCGGCAATCATGCGCGCGGGGCATGCATTGTTGGCGATTGTTTCCCCTCGCACGCGATTCATAAAGAACCAAAACTCTCGCGCGGGGCACGCTCATTATCTTGACCCTACAAGCAGCTGAGTTGGATATATATATATAGTTCGATTAGTTCGTTTTAGTTCCTTAAAATTTGGTGCTACACCTTGTTCATTGCACTTGGAATAATATATAAATATACAGCGGGCTTATTGTTATTTTTTCATATGATATTATTTGATTTTTTCGATTTTCTCCCAATATTCACGAAATTATTCGATATCACCTCGTTTAATATTATTCTCCTCCTCTCTCCGCCAAGCTAAATTTTGTCTTTTTCGTACATCTCGCTAATTACCAATTCAATTTGCAGTATAATTTTTATTTACTGTTTTCAGTTTTTCTAGATACATTTTATTAGATATTCAAATGGATTTACAACTATTAGCCAAATGGACCTACAACTATTTTTCGCTTCTATTTATTAGATACTTTTAATTTACCGTTACTAAGCTTTTTATTTTTCATATATTGTTTATTATTATTTTTTTTTTTTAATTCAAGAGCTTACTTACTTCAATGCATAATTAACATTTGAACCATTGAGCCTTGTGTGTGTATCTGTGTGAAAGAAAGAGGTTGAATGCCTTTACATACTTGATTCAACTTTTGAAAAAAAAACCTCACGTGGGCAGACGCGCTCGCTGACGAAAATACGAGAAACAAAATTATTTTTCGCGTTAATATACACGCGCGCGCGCACATACACACGTACGTGTATGTATATATATATATAAACGACGCAAACGGAAATGAGCCTGTCTTTTTTTTTATTAATAAAAGCGACGTCGGCACATACATATACGCATAAAGTGTCGCCCGCGCGCTCTACTTATCGATATAAGCAAACAGATAAGACACACGCCTACCCTCTCGGCCGCCGATAAGCCAATCGCGCGTATCCGAGAGCCTCGCCGAGAGCGAGGCTATAATTATATACACTGTCGGAATTATTTGTATAAGATTTTTTTATTTTTTTATTTATTTTATTTTATTTTTTTCATTATTACACGTAGTATTCCATTTGATTGGGCGCCGTATAAAATTATAAAAGTTTCGAGCATGTATTTTGAATATTTTTTATACGTCGGCATTGCCACCCCCCCACTCCTCCTTCCTATTATTTATCACGGAGTGTACGATAGCATCTCGTTATAGAAGAACGGCTTTAGGTTCCCGTCGATGGCTTCGATACATTGAAATCGTTCGGAATTACTGTGCACCGGTGACACCTAACCGTGGCAAACGCCATGTATAATTTCCGCGTTTGTTACTTATTATTCGGGGACGTGGCGGTGAGCAAGGAGGGGGGGGGGCAAGAAAGAGACAGCGTGCGTCCGGAGAGAGAAGCGCACTTCGGAGGGACCGCGTGAATTTATTGTACCGACGGTAAGTTCGGTAAACGCCGACGCGAATTCTTCCTCGAGGTGTACGAATTGAGGGCGGATGAGGAGGAGGAGGAGGAGGAGGAGATGGAGGACGAGGGGGGGGCGACGACGACGAATCGAGAAGAGATCGTTGTTCCCGCGTATATAGGTGCGCTCGGCCGCGTAAACTGCGCGGCCCCGCTATGGCTTTTACGCGCGCGGGCGCGCGGTATAATTTTAGCGATGACACTTGCCCCTCAGAATGCGCTGTATAGAAAACCGAACGGCCGCGCTGCACGCAGTGCGCGGGGACGCTCGTCGACGGTGCGTTTATTCGTCTTCTTAAGGCTGTATTGATTGTAATGAATTCCACTGTGCTCCGCTGGTTAGCCGGTAGCAGCTACTTGTATATTGCCTATATATATATATATATATATATATATATATATATATATATATATAGCTGGCTATATATATAGATTGGGATTTCATTAGGAACGAGGCTCTGATCCTTTTGTATGTCTACGATTTCGTATAATTTATTATAACCCTGCGATTATACCACCCTCGCCCCCTCCCTACCTACCTCCCTCGAGGCTCTCTTTGAGTTTTTGCTATATATACATTGTATTATAAAGCCTCGCTCTCTGCACAGCCGAGGCCGATGACAGTGTTCCATAAATAATATTCCGAAACAAAACACGCGCGTTATCTTCGTACGTCTTGATAATATTACGTGTATTCGTTCACGTCGTTGCCCACTTGCCGAGTAACGCGGTTGATTTAAAATTATTACTCGGAGAATTAAAAAAAAAAAAAAAAAAAGAAAAGAAAAATCATCACTAAAGGAAAAAGACCACGTCCAACAAATGTAGACTATATATGGTGTTATATACTTTCTCTTTACACGGTGTGTGCCGAAGGCCCAGCGTGCCATCGCGCAACGTGGTCGTTGAAACAAATCAGGAGTCGAGCTTCTTTACGTTCATTATTTTCATATTATTACTATTGTTGTTGTTGTTATTGTCGTGGTTATCGTTATTGTTGTGTCTTGCTTATACTTTTTATCATAAGCTTTTCCGTTTTTTTTTTTTTTTTGTTGATACTTACATATCGAGAAACATGCGCAGTGCAGAAGGAATATATAATTATATTTCCAAAATAAAGCCTCTCTGGTTTTTTCTGGAATTTTTTAATCTTTTAGAATTTTATGGAATATTTTCGATAATGCGTCTTAAATCTTAGATAATTCTTTTATAAATCTTGTCCAACATTGTTATATCGTGTAAATATTTGATTCATAAAATTTCGCGTAAGGCCATCACTCATCATTTCTTACACTTTTTTATCCCCACCTCCATAGTTTAAATTCGTCAATAAACCCGCAACTTTTACATAAACTTGAGAGAGGAGCGAAATAAAAATCGGTCCCTAATTCATCTCTCTCTCTCTCTCTCTCTCTCTCTCTCTCTCTCTCTCTCCTCTTCCTCTCTTCTTTTTTATTTTCAATCCTCTTCCATAAAATTCGAGATCAAATTCGTTGTATGCCATATATACATCACGCGTTATTTTTAATTCCTACTCTCCGATGAGGTCTTCCACGTTCCCCTCTCATCTCTTACTTCTTACCATAATTAATCTCGCTTTATTATATATATATATATATATATATATATATATATATATATATATATATACATAATACATACATACATACATACATACATACATACATACATACATACATACATACATACATACATACATACATACATACATACTGCGCGCGACTTATTGAGAGTGTCAGGGTCGTTTTTCGCGGCTCCGATCCGTTTTTGGAGCGAAATTGTGCGCACCAGTATAGTTCACGATTACCCATACATAAATATATATATATATATATATATATATATATTCTTTCTCTCTCTCTGTCTCTCTGTCTCTCTCCCTCTGTATAATTTCGTTTTTGCCCGCTATATACGGTTGGCCTTCTCATGCGGTGCAGCGAGCAAAGCCAGGGCTGCAGTCAATCTAATATATATATATATATATTTCTAATGACGACAGAGACGACGACGACGGCGTCGACCACGATGACGACGGAAGAATCGCGCGCAGATTTAGCAATGATATCGCAGCATTTGCTTGTATATATGTGTATATTTGTTAATCTCGCGTACGACACGAAGTGCGACGCTTAATTGCAAATTTTTCAAATAATCGTTTGATAGTTCCTCTCCTATTAGAATTTTCTTGAATTTATCTCGATAGCAATTCTTTGATTTTTATAATCTAAATCATAAGAATTTAGTTTTGTTATTGTATTAGAAATATTTCGATTATTAAGATTCATATCAAATCATTTGTTGATTATAATTTTATTAACATTGTTGAATATGTTGTATCGGATTATAGATCTAAAGTAAAACAAAAAAATTGATATATTCTATTCCGCCGCGTATGTTGTTATAGAATTCATTAAAACTAAAATAAAAAATGTAGATTGTATTGTATTATTGCAGATCTTCTCGTAGTTTCTGCAAGATTTCTTTTCCATTACTTCAGTAATATATCCACGTGTAAGAATTTATCGTGAATTAAGAAAAAAAAATTTTATATATATATACCTATAGCGAAATAATATAGTTTCAGACACATTATGTTTATGCTAACGGATTGTAGAGCAAGTCGTGGCGCTTTGTACCGTGATAAGAGCTGTTATCATTTGTTGGATCTTAGATATTTTTATCGGCAATGGAGTGAGGGCCCCTTCGATGCGAGAAAGATACATTTAATAAGTTCGCCTAATATGCAACAAAAATCTCAGTCTGGAATGACTGCTGACTTAGAGTTGACAAATAAATCTGTTTTCAACAATTTTCTTCGTCGTGTCAACAATTATCCGACATAATACGATTTTCCGCTCGTATAGCCGCGAATGAAATTGAGGTGCTCGTGTAAAATGGAACAGATATATTTCGCGCGAAAAAAAACTCCAGCGGTGCTGCCAAGTCGATTATAAGGTTGACGGTTTGTGGTTTTTCAAGGTGCGCCACGTGCGCATTTTTTCTCCGCAGTTTCTTAGAGGTGCTCGCCAATACGATCCCCCCCCCTCCTCCCGCCAGTCGCTCAGTTTCCTCTCATGCATGTTTCTCGCAGCTTCGTCTATTCGGATTAGGTGATTACCTGGATTTTCTGCTTAATTAACGTATGCGATTGAACGCGCAATAAATGGCTATTTAAATTTGACCGGCAGAGCGGGGGGAAATGTTTTTAATCATACCTGTGTTTGAAGGATATCTAACATCTTATATATAGTAAATCCCCAGAGAACTAAGGTATTCTTTTTTAATAATAGGGCATTCAAGTACAAGTACTCAATTATGTACTGCGCCAAAAAAAATTTGTAATTTCAAAAGCAAAACCTGTATATGTTAATAAATTCTATAATATATATAGCACAAATCAAAGGTATAACTTATTAACGCCTGTCATTTCGTTTTTTTTTTTGCCCACAGCTGGTCTCTTCGCTGGACGGCTTGCACAGCGGCGTGCCAACCCGCACGACCCCGACCCTGACGCCTACGACCCTGCGCACCATCGAGCAGACCTTCCTCGAGTTCACGAGCGAGCCTGTGTCGCACGGCCGCGAGGCCGGCTTCGTGCCGCCCCTGATCGAGCCCTCCCAGCCCACCCCCGCCCAGACGCAGAACAACAACATCAGCAGCAGCAGCGGCGGCGGCGGCGGCGGCGGCGGCAGCAACAGCGTCAATAGTAACAACGGCGCCGGTGGCGTCGTCCAGGAGCAGCAGCCGGTTCACGGGGCCGGCGGCGTTCTGCTGCAGGGGGCGCCCGCGCAGACGCAGCAGCAACAGCAGCAACAGTCGCTGCTGCAGCAGCAGCAACACTCGCCGCCGCATCAGCAGCAGGAGCTTCAGCAGCAGCAGCAGCAGCAGCAGCAGCAGCAGCCGACCGCGAGGCGCAACATGGGCGGCAGGCGGCCCACGAGGACGATAGGCATGAGCCCCGAGGAGGAGGAGAGGAGGCAGATACGCCGGGAGCGGAATAAGATGGCAGCGGCCAGGTGCCGCAAGAGAAGGATGGACCATACCAATGCCTTACTAGAAGTGAGTTAACGCGTTTAATATAACGTCCCATCCCGAGAATGGAATTTTCCCCAGGCGACGAATAGGAATGCGATCGAGTATTTGATTGACGGAACACTTTGGGCGAATCAAATCAGCTTTTTCTAGAATCGAGCGCGTAGCTATTTTTCTGTCTCAATCGAATACTTTTTTGGTTTTTTAATACGATAAATAGTGTTTAGTGCGATTATTAGTGTTTTTCATCGTACTCATTACGGCGATCGAATTGCTTCTGTATTTAAAAATTAAACATTTTCTTTATCTGAGCTTTGTATTATTTACACTTTGTCTTATGCGACAAAATAAAAGCGTTAGGTTTATTATTTTAAAGAATTCTTTCTTTTTGCAAATTATTTATATTCAGTTTAGTTTCCACGCTAGTGTGCGGCCTAAAAGATTTCGTAGTCGTTTAAGGTACTAGTTCTCTTTAAAGTTTTGAGAAAGATGTTTTTTTCTTCTTTTTTTTATTTAACGTAAAAGTATATATAATATAAATGTACACATATAATCCGAGTCCTACTTTTTCTCTCCTGTCTCTCTCTCTCTCTCTCTCTCTCTCGTAAAAAGTATATGCATAAGAAAGATGAAGCACTTCTTCTTTCTGGCTTATAAATAAGTTGTAACGTCTTGCCATGAGCAGCGCGTTAATTAAATTTAATTCGCTACTCTACATTCTTAGCGCGTACAAAGCCACAGAAATATAAGACGGCTGTAACACACGAGAGCCGCCCCGTGCGCTCCCCGTAAAAAAAAAAACTCGAGGATTCCGTTGCCGTAAAAGTCGCATAAAATCACGTAAAGCAAAGAAGCCGTGAATCCAAATTAAAATAATATATATAATTTCAGGATTTAAAAATAAGAGAGAGAGAGAGAGAGAGAAAGAGAGACAGAGATCGTTGGAATATATATATATATATATATATATATATATATATATATATATATATATATATATGCATATACAAACGTGACATTTTTACGCCAAGGAATTATTTAAATACATTATTTAAAATTATTTAAAAAGGTATATTTCAACATAAAAAGTAATTCGTATGCATATATAGTTGATATTAAAAATTAATACAATTTAATTATGCGCATAATTGGGAGAGTTGAAATAACACTCGGCATGAGGTTATATACAAGATAAACATTCTTAGAAGTATTTTTAAAGAGAGCAATTAAAAAAAATATGAATTATAATTATGTTTAATCTTATCCACTTTTGCTTCTTTGTACTAAATTTACATTTAATATGTAACAGATACAATATACAGTTACCCACGGCTTGGTATCCAGATTGATTTTTTAAAAAATAATTTAGTTATTTTTTTATGTCAATATTATACGCTTAAAATTTTAGCAGGTTTTAAAAGTTATTTCTATAAAGAAATCCTGTTTAACTAGACTTTGATAAACGTAATTATTTCTAGAATAATATTATAAAATGAAAAGTTATTGCTTACTTTTGTGAAACTTTGTGATTTGGGTAACAATACTTAAATAAATTGTATTTATTCCATATTTAAGTTTAGTCTATCTGTTGAAAAATTACAGAACGTTTGTAAAAATTAACCACTACGTCCTTAATTTATTCTACATAAAGTACCAATGCTTAAAAAAAAACACTAGTCAATTTAGTTTATTCGGGATCCCCCACGCTGTTCGAGCTTCATCGGCGCGTCAAATCAAACTAACGTTATCCCTAATTTCAGGAAACCGAGGACTTGGAGCAAAAGAAGCAGAATCTACAAGACGAAATCCAGCAACTTCAGCATACAAAGGACGAGCTTGAGTTCATGCTCGAGGCACATCGCGCCGTTTGCCGTCTTCAGTCCTCGTCGCCTCCCGACATCAAACCCATCATTCCCTGCAATTCTCCCAACGCCGGTAACGAGCTACAGCAGTCCGAGGAATTCTCCGACATCAATTGCGTCCCCAACAAACACCAACAGCAACAACAGCAGCAGCAGCAGCAGCAGCAGCAGCAGCAGCAGCAGCAACAGCAGCACCAGCAGCAGGACGACAGTCTAAATGGACTGCGACCGAACCGACCCAACTCCCTTCCCGTCGGCTACGACAACAACAACCAGCGGCCCAACACGCTGCCCATTTTCACGGAACCAAAGCCCCGGCCGTCGAGCCTCCAGTTCAAGACCGTCGAGACGCCCGCCTTCATGAAGACGTCGAACGAGGTCGCCGGCATCCCGATAACGACGCCGTCGAGCGGCATACCCTTCAACTTCGACTCGCTGATGGAGGGCGGCACCGGCCTGACCCCGGTCTCCACGCCCCTCGTCCCCTCCTGCTCGAGCCAGCAGAGGAACAACGGGGCGAGCGTCGCCTCAGGCGGCGTCGGCCTCGGCGTCGGCGGCGGCCACCATCATCTCGCCGCGGTCGACCTCAGCTCGCCCGACGCCAATCCGCCGAAGCTGGTGAGCTTGTGACGCCAGGAGGAGTTCGCGATGCTGGAGGCGCCCGAGTACGGGTCGCGCGAGGACGCTACCGAGTGAGCCCGCTCGCCGCTGCCTCGCGCCGCTGCCTCGCGCCCGCGCGAACCGATCTCGATTTCCGAATGGGCGCGTACAGTATCGTTCGTCGTTGCGTCCTCGCGAGGGACCGGGATGGGCGATTCGAGTGCGCGATCAGTCGAGCCGGATGGCTTCCGCCACCCCCCCCCCTCTATGTAGCGTTTGGTCTTATTGCGATACGGTGGAAAACGAGCGATTCATCCCGCGATCCATCCCGCGAGCTCGGCCTATTATTTACTCGCGAGGAGAGGAGATGATGTACACACGTTGCCATATACAGGATGCGGTTGGGGCGCTGCTGCCCGGAGAGTTTTGTCCGCGCGCTTTTTTTTTTTTTTTTTTTTTTTGTTGATATAGTATGCCACTGGGTCGAGGCTTCGACGAATTGTGCTTGCGAGATTTGTACTTGTACACACCACGACCGGAGTATCGTGCGCGAGATATAGATGCATGCATGCATGCACACATGCATACATGCATACATAAATACATACATGCATCCATGCATGCGTATATATATATATATATATATATATATATATATATATATATATATTTACACACATACATACACACACACACATAATGGAGATGTGCTCCATTGTGATGCTTTAGTCGAACAATCTGGCAACGACGGATAAGCCTGGTTTATAAATTTTATACTCGTTTTAAACTTTTTTCGTTCTGCGATAGGACGCAACAAAATGCCTCACGATCGCGCTACGAAACGATTTGTAATAACGTAAACATGTCAATTTTTCAGTATTGTGCTTTGGAACGCGAGTAATAAAGACGTTACTCGATGATTAAAGGATTTTTAAATTTAGAAATTTTTCTTCTTTTTTGTAGAAAAAGAAAATGCCAAGGTCTTTTTGTAATAATGCGCATACTTTTTCAAAGTTGTATTTTTAGAATTTAGCGAGACGATTAAATTTCGTGACCCGAGAGAGCTGCATTTTATATTTCATGGACTTCGTCAAGATTATTGCGATGCTGGTTCAATGCCAGCGGAGGCGACCTCCATTGGCGGGAACGCGGAAAAAGCTCTTTTTACGGTGATAAAGTAAAAGTAAAGAAGAAAAAAATGTACCCTGTAATTTTTACAGTACATTGAAACGAAGTAGTTATATCGAATAAGATTACTGTCTTTTATCTGAATTAAGTGGATTTTTATATTTTTAAACTATACAATGCGATGGGTTGATTTAGCTCAATCTTTACTCTAGCGCATAAGGAAATAATGATGAAAGTAAATAAATCAAATATTTCATGGCCAAGCGGGTCGAGCCTTTAAACTTCCCTTTACAGGAAGAAAGCGTTTAGTTTGTTTTTTTTATCGTGCTATTTAAAACTCGAATAAAATGACAATATTTTAAAATGTTTTTTACATGCAAGGCTGTTAACCGATCCGTTTGGTTTGAACTTTTCGTCATTAAAAACGCAATCGAAAGTGCTTGCGTACCTCGATGAATATTGTATAATGTTTAATCCCTCCATAAACATAATATATATTTTATAACGTATGACAATTTTGCATGACCTTGAGCAATATTAATATATTCACACATGTATGTGTGTTTGCGAAAGAGGGCCGCGACGCATCGATGATCTCTTAAAAGAAAAAATTTATAATAGAAATAAAGGATGAAATAAAAGTTGAAAAGATTGTCAATGATAATCCAACGAATGTCTGAATCTTATTATTTTAGCAAATTAATAGAAACATCGAGCCTCGCGGAAAATGGCTGCGAGATTATTTGACTATTATGTAACAAAATTATGAGAATGCCATCAGTGATGGAGTATATTTTGTTTTAACAGCCAATAAAGGGCCTTGAAACTATAAAATCGATTTATTATTCATTTCTTAATCTCATACCTTGTCTATTAATCCTAATATTAACTAACCTAATAATGTTTGAAACATTATAAAACAGATTTTATTAAACAATATTACATTTAAAGTTTAATGTAAATATAATAATCATAGCAAGCCTATGTAATAAATATTTAAACACTACCTAATAGGAACAAAATTATACAAATCAATTATTAAGTTTTTAAAATAATTTCTTATTAGTATACACTTCAAATCATGCACATTCAAAATTCTAATTACCTTTCTATATTTTAAATAAAAAATAATATCTACAAAAAATTATTTACAATTCTTAATGTTATAATTTTTGACTAGATAATAACACTTTAAAAGACACATATTATCTATAATCTTAATTTTTATATTAAAAATAAATAAGAATAGCTGCTCTTCCTATGATTTTAATACTATTTAACAGTTTTTAAGTAATAACAACTTTTCTTATCAAAAATATTAAAATTTTCTTCAAATATGAAATCGTAAATATTATATTTTAAAAGCCTGTTACTCTTTTAATAGCTTTCTTTTCATCAAACGTATTCATTGATTTGTAATGACTGAATTCCATTGTAAAAGAAGCATTTCCTGATGAAATTATTCTGAGCTGTGTCGAATATCCCAAAAGCTCTGATAATGGAATTTCACAAGAAATTATTTTATTTGTGCCTCTTACATCTATGCTTTTTATTTCTGCTCTTCGTTTCGATAAATCTCCAATTATATTGGAAGACATTTCATTCAAAGTTACTACTTCTAAATTCATGATTGGTTCTAGCAGAATTGAATCAACTTTATTTAACAACTGAAAAAAAAAATTTTAGCATTAGATGTAATTATATATATATATAATTAAAAAATCATTTTAGATACACACACACACACACACACACACACACACACACACACACACACACACACACACACACACACACACACACACACACACACACACACACACACACAAATTTGAGTTATTGCAATGTAATATTAAAATTTTTTTTTACTTACAAAAGTATTAGAGAAAAATTACATTATTTAACCTATATAATGCTCTGAAATTCCATGCAAATATAATAACAATTGAATGCTAAAATTCAAAAATTATGCTACACTAGACTATCATACATCCAAATTTAACTTTTAGGTTCACAACAAAATTTTCAAGAAATGTATGCTAAATTTAAAAGTTTATAAAAACATAACGAATGCAGTGTGGATATTTATCACTGCTTTATAGTACAGGGGATAAGCCATTAGAATATTGGACTAAACAAAAATCTCGAACAGGATTTATTCGAAGGGTAGTTGACGAAGAATTGAATGAAAAAGTAGGTTACTATTAAAAAAAAATAGTTATATGATTTATATATATTTTTTGAAACAAACTTAACATTCATCATATATATATATATATATATATATATATATATAATTAAAATTACTGTATATCATATATAACCACATTTTTAAATTACTATGCTGTAATTTTTACAAAACATTAATAAAATAATAAATTTTTCAAGGTTTTGGAAATACAGGATGTTGAAGAATCCAATTCTCAAAAAACATGGATCATGTGCCCACCAAGTTCACAGCAAATACTCAATGTCAAATTACCCTTTCTCGTAATTATTTTAAAAAATTCATATACACAATGTTATTTTCAATTACAAATAGTAGATAAAGATAATGTGCGACACCTTATTAACTTTTCAAACATTGAACATAAAAAAAATCCAGCAATTAAATCTACACCAATGAAAATGCATTTGTTACTAGAACCAGGGTGGAACAAGCTTGAAATTGATCTTACTCATTTGTGTAAGATTTTTGAAGCTCAATTTGATGCTGTATGTAGATTAAGGATGTGTGCCAACTGTCGTATTCGAAGAATTTATTTTACTGATAGACATTATGATGAAAATGAAATGTCAGTTGCATTATATCAAGGTTTTCTGGACATGTACATGTTAAAATGGGGTATTAAAGCTGTCGATAGAGCGACTCAAACTAAGAAGACTATTGGCAAAAGCACTGTTACAACAAAAGATAATTCCTTACATATTGTCAATGGATTTAATAAATTATTTTTAAAAAATTTACAAGCAAAATCTGATAAACTTGTTGAAGAATTTTTTTCTAAAAATCCTATTAGATCAGTTAAAGAATATCTTGAATTTAAAAGAAGAGCAAAAATGAAGTCTTATGTCATTCCTGACAGTAATAAAATTCACAAAAGTATAAGAGTTTCTGATGCAAGTTTGACTGACTTAAGTGAAATTAAAAAGAACTTTGTTCATGAAAACTACTTTCATGGAAAATTGTCATTTGAAGAAAAAAAAGATGGAAATAATAAAGAACAAGATTTTAAAAATAATAAAGCAGATATTTACCAAAGTATATACAAAATTCGTAAATACAAATATCCTGAGATAGTAGAAAGAAAGGCAAGTGCTATAAAAAGTGAGCAAATAATAAAATACTCTGTTTTTAAAAAAGAAAAAGAATCAGATTAAATTTTCATATTTAGGAACGTAAAATTTTTCTTGTTTCGGTTTAAATTTGTATGCAACTTCGTATAAAGATGAAAAATAAAAAAATATACATATTAACTTGTTTACACTTTAGAGTATAACTTACGTTTGTAACACATTGAGAGACTGTAGCAGTTATTATAGATTCTGGAGTTCCGCGTTTAAATTCCAAAAAATGTAGCTTTGCACAAACATTTACAATTGGGCAGTTTAATTTTGGGCCATTTAAGAAAGCAGACATTACTCCCTTTTTAATAGCTTTTAAACCTTTTAAATCTATTTGTGACAAATTTGCAGCAGCTTCCTTTTCCATATCAAGAATTAATTGTTCTGTTCCACTATATTCTGGTATTAATGATAATGTTACTGTTATTTGATGTTTGGCTTTACCAATTTCATATTGTCTAAATTCTGTATCTTTTATTAATGTGCTAATTGTTTCTTTATATGCAATTTGCAATTCTCCCAAATCAACATCAATTTTGTACTCGCTACGAATTCTTTCCTTGATAATATCAATATGTAATTCTCCCATACCAGCTAAAATTGTTTGACCAGTTTCATTATCCTGATGTACTCTCAGGCTAGGGTCTTCTTTTACTAATTCTTGAAGAGCTGTTTCTAAAGCATTGACATATCTCAAAGAGGGTGGTTCTATTGAACAAAAAAAAACGGGATCTGGTATATTTGTACCAACAGAAAATAGCTTTGCAATCTCTTCAGTAGTGTATGTTTTCTTTTGCATATAGTTTTTTGCACGTTTAGCAGAGGAAGCATTAGTTGTTAACAAATCACCAGTTATTGTATGCTTTAAACCTGTTAAAGCACCAATATTTCCTGAACTAATCTGAGATACTTCTTCATATTCATCTGCATATGCAGTATACAAATGTCCACTCTGTTCACTTTCTTCTCTTTGTATATTATAAACCTTTTGATTTTTATTTATAGTTCCAGTATATACTCGAAAAAATGTAATGGGACCTTTCTGCTTGTCATGAATTATTTTGAAGACTCTTGCAGATAAATCATTGCCAAAACAATTATAAAGACTTGCATGTTGATTATAATTTGGCGTAGGTAAGTATAATATGATACTATTCATTAGGCTTTGAACCCCAATATTCTTGTACGAGCTGCCTAATAATACAGGAACTCCTTTACGAGATATTGTTACTCTACGTAGAGAATCAACTAAAGTTTGTCCAGAGACCTTATCTAGCGAATTTTGTTCAATAACAACATTAGCTAATTCATCATCTATACTAGACAATTTGTCAATTAACAATCTACGTTTCTCGATAGCTTCTTCTAAAATATTATTATTTTCATCTTTATTTAGTTGTGATATTAAAACTTTCCTTCCCTGTGATAATTTGTCAAAAACAATTTTTTCCAAAGTTATAATATCAATAACACCTACTAATTGATTATTATCTTTAAAAGGTAATTGCACTGGAAGTGTGACAGTATTGAGTTTTGTTTCCATAGATTTTAGACACATATCAAAATCTGCATCAGGTCTGTCCATTTTATTTACATAAGCTATTCTAGGTAAAAAATACCTATCAGCTTGCCTCCAAACTGTAGATGTTTGTGCTTCTACACCAGCAGAGCCATCAAGAACAGTGACTACGCCATCTAAGACACCAAGAGTCTGTTCCACACCCATTGTAAAATCTATGTGACCAGGTGTATCAATCAAATTGAACTGATAATTTTTCCATTTAAATGATACTGCGGCAGAACATATCGTTATTCCCCGTTGACGTTCTTGGTCCATGAAATCCGTAACGGTATTTCCATCATGGACTTCACCCATTTGTTTTATAGTACCAGAATAAAACAACATTCGCTCAGTTGTTGTTGTCTTCCCTAAAATAAATTTTTTATTGACTAAATAGTTACGAACCAGAATAAATCCTAACCTCTAATACCTTCATAATTTAGTATGTTAATAGCAAATTAATCGTTTATATTTGTTCTAAATTTACAATATAAATTAAAAAAGAAATGAAAAGTACTAACCGGCGTCAATGTGCGCGAGAATACCGATGTTTCGTACATTTTCATTGATATATTTTTCATCGACTTTTTTGGGTATGCTTTCATTTTGATGCAATGTGCGTTTCCTTACATTATGCAAAGCAACTTTAATAGTATTTCGAAATATCATTTTATACGTAAAAAATTTAAATTCACACTTTTGTCAGCTTTTGCCTTTGATGTAACATCGCGTATTGTACAGACTAGATATACTTCACTCGCAAACTGCAGTTCATCATTCACTTCACCGTGTATACTTGACTTATGCATGACACACACACACACACACGCACACACACACACACACACACACACACACCACACACACACACACGCACACATAATAACAAAGCCACTATTACGATTAGTATAAAGCCTCTAATCTCTGATGAAGCATTATTATAAGATCATATTATAGCTGATTAGATCTCATTAGATTCGTATAGATCCTTACAGACTGTTATCAGTCATCTCTGGTATCAGCAGGTATCAGCTGGTATAGATCAAACGTGGTCACGTGGGTTATGAGAATTGTTTGGATGTTACTGCTATAGGGATATGTGTACGATCATAGTCCAGCAATCCAGGCCGTTAGTACGTACAGACTGTACGGTACAGTACAGTACCCACTGTCTGGTGCAGTATTTGCATCAGCAATGATGTAACCCAATTACCCAGATTGTAATTCGGTGTAACTTATAACAAATGACAACATCTGTAGGTATACCTAGGTATACCCATAGCAACCCATAGTATATCCTCGGTAACTTGATCTGTATATAATTTACGTTTATAAGTCCAGTTCATGTCCAGTAGTAATTAGTAGTTTTTCAGAAGTTTTGGACTAGATTTTCAAGCTTTAATTTTTTGCCTATCGAGATCTTTTGAATGTGTAGATCAAGATACAGTTTTAGCGAAATTGTCTCGAAAACGAAGTTTTTTTTAGTTTTATTTAACATCGCTCTATTTTTGCTCCCAATATTGGTATTTGTGTCGATCGGCCGAGACAGGTACTTAAACTCTGATCACCGAATTGGTAGTCCATCACCCTAGTGATCGAGCTATCGTAGGCATCCGGGAACGACAAAGACGTAGTATAAGAAAATAATAACAAGAAAGAGTATCTCTTTGTCTGTAATAAAATTTTGTTTTAAAATTTTTCAAATAAAAGTTTCAAAATTTTAATTTAACGAAATTTTGCAAAATAATCTTCTTATAATTACCTTGATTTCTGAACGTATATTTCTTGTACTTGATCTATAAACATTATTACCTTTGATATTACATTAAAAAAGTTAATTTTTTTCAATTTGCAACTCTATTAGAGTTTTTTTTAAATTGTAGCCCTAATTGACGAACTGATTTTAAGCTTCAAAATTTATTAAATTAAAATTTTCTTTCTCTACATGAAATGCAGTACTTTGAAATATCTTTAATTTAAAAAATTGGCAAGTACAATAAGTTATTTAGGTGGAGATTTTGACAAGTAAAGCGTTGACGCCAATTACGATTAATAACAATTCTCCTGCGTACTTACGTGAATAGTTTTCAAAACATCGGCTCAATTATAGCAACATCAAGAACGTATGCGAAGGTTTACTGATAAGTCTCAACCGTAGTTTCAACCAATAAAAACACCAATAATTAAGACAACTTTTTAAAATACGTTTAATGAATCTAATTATATCAGATTATATTAATAATCACTGTGACCCAATTGTTACGAAATTCTACCGGCGTCTGCCGGCAGCTGTCAGCGTCCGACCGTTCTTCAATTTCCGACGCGGGAGGTTTAAAGTTTTAATATGCACTAATGCTTTTAATAAGTAATCTAAAACAATAGGATATTCAAAAACTTTCAAAAGTCCGTATGATTTTTTTGAATTCACATTCATTCTCGGACAGTTAATAGATTTAATATAATAATTATTATTTATAAATGTTAGTTTATTGTTACTGTTTATTTGTTTTAATTAATAGTCAATATTTATTTTTTTATTTTAGTATTATAACTTGCTATTTCAAATCATAGCTTTTCACGATTCATGTAGATAAGTATGGATCATACCTAGTACCAAAAGTAGTAGTTTATTATATTTTAAGTTAATATTATATTCCATAGATCACGGCATGGATTTAATAATGAAAATATTTAATAATACAATTATATAAATTTAAAATATTTAAATACTGAAGTTTTAAGAAAAATAGTTCGAGGATATTTATCCAATTCCTGATAAAATCTTTGCAATTTTAAACATTAATTATGCCGCTGATTCATTTGAAATTTTATATATACTAATGCATTTTAGCTTACTAAATAGGAAAACAATTATAAATTTATATCAGAAACATAGTCTACTATTATCATAATGAAATTCATAGACAATATAGAATAGTAATTACGATACATATGATGTTAAGTAATTGATTAGCATATTATATAATTTTAAAAAGTAAATTATTTTTAATAGGTGATAAAATAATATCATGAGGCCTACGATGGCTCGATTGCTAGAACGAAGGACTAGTAGTAACTTGGTGATTCGAGTTCAAATCCCGGTCTCGGCCGATTGGCACAAGCACCGCTGTAAAAATTTGCATGTGCTTTATTTACAAACACATCGTAGACCTCCGTCGTTGATTAGCACCGGCATTTGGAAGTATAAATAGAGCGATGTTAAATAACATAAAAAAAAATATAAATTTACATTAAATAATTTCAATTAAATGGAATACTTCTTATTATCAACCAGAATGTGTATCAAAATTATGAGTATCATTATATAAGAAATAAATAAGAATTTTTACGCTATTAAAGGTGGATGATAAAATAATCTGTTTAACAGTCAGACTTCGGGAACATTTTCAAAGTAATAAAAATGTCATTCAAACTATATGTTTTATATTAAAAATCACATTTGCATCAACTTAAACAAGATATAAAATCTTTTGGTTCTGTATTTTACTTGAACAAGTTTTAGACCATTTTATGAAAGTGGAATTTTTTACATTTTATGGAGATGGTAAGTCAACCTAATATTTTTTTCTCGCAAGAAAAGAAAATTTCCACAACTCTGTAAAGAATTCCGTATGATCTTATTATACTTAATATAGTTATATAATAGCTTTATATAACATGGTTTAATATTTTTTTAACCATTATTAAGTTCATATGATTTTAAAATTCCTAGTACTAAAAAGAATTAAAAATACTATAAAAATTATAAGTATGATCGGGCGACAATGATTACTTTATAACAAATCAATTTGTTTATGTACACTTATAATTTTATAGTTATAAGTATTAAAATGTAATGAATATATATATAGTTTTAAAAAATTAAATATAAAATTTATATATTCTAAACAATTTTTTACAATATTTTTTAAATGAAAAATCTAATATCTAATAATATTTTTGTTTAATTGTGTTTTCATCAAAGTAAGTATTAAATTTTTTCCAGTTCCATCTTTTCTTTGGATCTTTCTTTGAGTTTGCTGGTGCAAGATTGGGCATCAAACCTAAAACAATTAAATTTCATCAATTTTTGTAAAATGAATTGTTTATTTTGCCTATTATATAACCAAGATATTATAAAGCTTTACAATTTCTTAATTCATATGTCTTAATTAGTTATAAATATCACTAAATATCCAGAATAAGTTTTTAAGAAAACTCATTAACATTGCTTAATTTTTTTATTCAATTTTCATATATAAATATACGGAAAATGTATATTATAGACTTTGTATTAGTGTCAGTGCTTAATATTTTCTAATATATTTGTAAATATATAAATTATGTTAACCTGCTTTTTGAGCCATCGTAACCATAATCCCAACTCTCTTTTGTTGAACATAACAGAGGCCAGTGACTCTTCTAGGTAACATGCAACCATCACTTCTTACAAATTGCTTAAGTATAAGAACATCCTGTAAAATGATTTTTTAATAAAAAAAACACCATGAAGAACATTTAACTTCTTAATAATATATCTAACTAACTGTGTGTTTCACATCGACACCAGCTGAACACAAACAACATGCTCCATTATCACTAGGCTTTAAAAGCATATGTTCTCTTGGATCAGGAACTATGACAGCTTCAACAATTGTAGTATTACCTTCTTTTGTTTCTATTACTAAAACAAAAACATGTTTTATATTAAATAGAATCAATTACAAATATCAAGTAATGTACTTATTTATCAAATGTTAAATATTATAAATTGGTTGAAAATTGAAGTGTAGAATTAATACAAACATTTTTTTAAACTTTTTACTGTCGACAGCGATATATTTCTTCTGTAATCAATTAATGACAAATTGCGTTGGAATTTTAACAACAAACCGGACAATGCCATTATACGGATTATATCTTAAGGTTATGTATATATGTGTATCTGTGTATTGTAATGTAATATTTGAATAATAGATACATGAATATATCAGCTATGCATACTATACATACAGCTAATATTATCTCTGCCAATCTTTGCTATCAAGATATTGGCAGTTTATATATAATATGCGACACTAGCGGCGGAGAGCTGAACTAAAAAAATGGTAGCAATCGAGGGAATAAGAATACGTCAAGGCATTGCTTAGACTTAAATTAGTAAGATTTCGGAGTTTTTCAAATATTTATTAAAAACAAAATTACAAATTACCGAAATACATAAAAGTAAAGCATGAGAAGCTTAATAGCAGAGTTAAGACTGTAACAAAGCATTATAGAGTTGTCTGCACATCATTGAAAAGATTTGACAAGTTTTCATTGTATTTCTGAACCTGAAACTATTAAAATTTCTTTTATGATATAGAAATGGCGAACAATCATAAAAAGTGAACCAAAATAATAAAAATAAAACACGATAAAGAATAGCCTTTTATAGTATATAATAGTTATTTTTCTCAACCAAATACATGTACTAAAATTATTAAAAGAACTGAATCTATTTAAAAAATTAGTTTTATCTAATTTTTTTATTACATTATGTGTTTCTAATTCAAATGTAAAGAAAATAATTATTCAAATTTATTCTGTTTATTTTCTTAATAATAATATGGGTTTATAAAATATAGTATAAAATTTAAATAAATATTTTAATTATAAACATGTATTTTTTTAATTAAAAGAACAAATTCACTCAATATACACAGCGACACTTTGTACTATCTGTATTATCCAGGGATTTCTAAGACAGCGACATCTACCAGATAAATCTGAACTACAATCTCCGGATAATTTTGGATAAGTTTTTCCCATGTAAAGCGATCGGAGTTTCCACCAGTTTCTACTCCTTCTCTCTACCCTGCTCTACCCTCACTAATTTGTACTATATCTGTACCTTCATGGCTTGCATTTTTGTTTTGATGCAGTGGCGCTGTCGTACACGCGATGGACGTTTTATTTTTCAATTGGAAAGTCGAAGTTCAATTGTTGTTACGACCTCTAGTGGTTAGATTTTTCACTAATACACTGAATATTATGTTTAAATAATAGCAGTTTTCATATTATTTATTTATTTTTGATTATAAAGTAATTGTTATAGAGATTGCAGAGTTTGCGGAATTTAAGAATGAAGTTTTTAGAATGCTTATTATATAGTTAGTAGTTCTGAAAGTTAATCAGATAACAAATTATCAGTGAACAAATGAAAGCTTTGTAAACAGATTGCTGTAAACTTATTACACTGGTGTCTTCGCAAATAGCATTTATGCTACATTTTATAATAAACTCAGCTTGAAAAACTTTTTCGCCTTCTAGAAATCGATGCTGACGAGGATTTGTACCCACGCAATCACATGTACTTCTTAAACTTATGATTGTAAGAAAGTCAACTCTTATAAGATTAGAGCGCGCAATGAACATGAAGGACCGTCAATTGACGGGGATGGGTGACCAAATACTAACAACATTTTGAAAAATAAAAACTCCTTCCCACTACGCATTATACTCTGCAAAAACTAAAAAACAATATAGGTACATAAATCCTAATAAATTTATTACAACACAGGCCATCGGAAAAGTGAAAAGTAAAGGCGTAACAAATAAGTGTGATGCAGATCTTATCATAAAAGAGACGTGACCGATCCATCACAATAAAACATGAGTTTTGGCGTAATTTTCAGCAAAATAACATTTATTTTAACTTAGATAACATCTCAGATTTCCAAACCACTATGAGAAGAGTCTTTTAAGTAATTTTATCAGATATGATATCCAAAGTTAAAGAAAATGTAACCGCTTCATAGGAAAACTATTTAGTTTTTGGTATTGCTTCCGACATGTTTGGTTTTCCAATTCATAATCACACCCCCATTTTACTTCTCATTAATATCAGGTAAAGACTTGCAGTGATAGTGCTGCGGGAATTCAAATGTAGTGTATTCCAAACTGGTAACATTAGCGCCAGCTAGCGCGCAAGGTGTCAAGCTATTCAAGTTTTCGTAACTATTGAAGAGTATAAATCACGTCAGATTATATATATATATATATATATATATATATATATATATATATATATATATCCTATATATTATATTCTATAATATATATTAGTAGGTATGAGGGGCGCAATAAACGTGGGTGTCAAGAGTGTAAGGACACCCCGTACTGCTTTATGGATACCGTTTATTGAGGGCGTCCAATATGATGTTTGCGATCGGGTGTGCGTCTGTGCGTCATATGAACTAAAGCAATTTAGCCGGTTTTACTAACGAACATGTTAATACGTTGACATTATACTTAAGTAAATACGTGTATAATTTTTCCAAATATTTGATCACCTTTCAAGTACACGGTATCGATTTAAACATGCGCGTCAAACGTTTATTACTATCAGTGCAGAGGACCTTGAGTATATTACGAAAGATAATAGACCGTGTATCCGAAAAGATTCGCCAGCCTAATTAATGAGATGAATCAGGGTGTATGTCCATCAGCCATAAATAACACACACAATTCAATAATGATGAGATGGGCGTGAATTGGACGCAGTTCATAATATGATAATAAGTTTCAGAATAATTTACGATTTTATATTATATTATTGCCACGACCACTGCAACAAAGCTTTGCGATGACATTCAATCGTATATGACGATAGTCTCACATCAATGAGCGCATGTACAGTACTTGATATCGGCGGTAATATTAAACTTCATTAACAAGCTGTAGAAAGCAAATAAATAATGATGGCTGATCGAGTCCTCGTTGAATCTAATATCAAAAAACAATAGGATGAAAAATACACGTACATTGATATAGCATAAAACACAAATATTTACGATAGAACAATCATCGATATCTTACAAACGACGAGTTCGAGTGCGATGAAAGGAAGCTCAACATATACTCTAAAATCTATAAAAAGTTGAATATCTCTTATTGTAAATAGGAATAAAAATAAAAGAGCAAAATTTATGTTATTTATTTAATCATGTATATCTGAGGTTCGTTATCTGCGCTATAGCAATGATTGTCCCTTCTAGCCTTCCATTCGCGAGATAGTCTAATTATCTCATCGGGTACCCTCTTACTTGTCAATCATTTATGTGCTCGTGAAGGGCAAAGGACATCCCCAGATGATTATTTACGATCGTAGTGACGCGGTTGACGTAGACGCAAGTTTATTTCTCTACGATAGGGTTCTAAATAGCAACTTTTCGATTTTCAGTGTTATGCAAATCTTTTTAATTCTTTTACTTTCTTTTTCTATCTCACTCTCTCTCTCTCTCTCTCTCTCTCTCTCTCTCTCTCTCTCTCTCTCTCGATCTTCTTTCTATTATAATGTTAAATTTGTAACAATATTTCTGTTCTAAGGGTAGTCTATAAATATTATACCATACACATCCTAAAGATGATTTTTGCGCATTCGGACACTTTATTTTTGACTAATAAAATTTATTTTGATTTTAATATTTCAGATTTTATATTTTAAATTCTAAAGGAGTAATGAATTACGGTAGTCCGACTGTCATTATAATTATATTATTAATATTTATTATGTACTCATTAATACACGGTAATTCTTAAGAAATAAAGATGATTTGAAAAGTCAATTTTTATTTGTTGATTTCACGAGATTTTGAAGAGTATACCCTGCATGTACTCAATTTAATCGAATTACATATATATGATGTTAGAATGAAATATATAATTGTGGATTCTAACATGTTAGATTCTGACTTTCAATTTTAATATAAATAATTGTATTTTTTCCAAAATATAATTTTGTCAATAATCGTAAGAATATGACTCAAATAGCGACTATTCATTTGAACCTTTAAAGTTATTATAAGATGAATTTTTATATTTTAAATGCAGGGAACCTCCTTCTATCAGTAATCGAACAAGCCAGAAATTGAGATGCACATATATCAGAAATAGGATTTGATCTTGAAGTTTACTTATAACTCATTTAAACATCATCATAACGCTAAGTAGATTTCAAGGACAAATTCAATAAAGACCTTGAAATTTTTTAATATATCATCAGTCCATAGATTTTATGTTCTTATATATATTTAGGTCATTCTATTATTTGATGTTGAAGCTGAAGCTTAAACCCTACCTTTGACACAATTGTGTATTTGCAAATGTATACGTTACCGATTTTATTCTATATTTTAAGTTGATTTTGAAGTAAACTTGAAATAAATTATGTGTAAAGTCAAATTAAAAGTCGTAACAATAGATCACGTGCTGAAAGTAACTTAAAAAATAACATGGATATTTTCCAGAAATACTTCACCTGAGAATATATATAGATCTATTCCGGGACTTAATCGACACCCTGTATATATATATATATATATATATATATATATATATATATATATATATATATATACATGCGCATAGTTGCCCAGCTGCTGATTCGGGTTTATATCCTTTCCTTTAAAGTTTTAGGAGTCGAGATCGTACTGGTGCGTCATTATGTTTATTTGGTTGTCACAATTTTGTTTATATTTAAGTGGTACCTCTCGCAATTCGAGTAAAAAGTACGTTTGGTGTCAAAGTTATTTTTCATTTTTTTTTAGAATCCAATTATTAGGATTTTGGTGAAAATGTGGAATACCAATATTGTCGACGTGACTGCTCGATATATCATTAGCCACGATAACTGGCAGCATCTTGCCGGCACTGCTGTTGGAGCCATTGTCAGCTTAGGTTAGTTAACGCCAATATGATTTCATGAGTTTATATCACATTATACTGTACAATTTGCCTGTACAAGTTGAAATGTCGTACATCTCCTATAGTATATGTGAGCCAGCCTAATGGCATTTTATACAACTGCAATAAAGATTATCACCGCATACGAGATTAATATAAAGTATTTATATGACGTGTCACTCACGACTCTAACGATTAATCCAGTTATTTGTAGATTTGTAGATATATTGATAGCTACCGCCTCAACTGAAATTGTACATTGTACAAAATATTTAGTTACGTTGCCGGTCACTATTAATATGCTTATAAGTATAATTAAGCCGATTTTGCAATTAGTATATTATGTTTATAAGAAAACGATTATATTTCTAACTCTAGCGAACATTCCATTTTTACATAAATTTAAGTAATTTTTATAATAATGAAAAGTTTGATTTTTATTATATAAAGTAGATAATTTTTCTACAATAATTTCTCCAATGCTGTACAACTGTATAAGGTAGTACATAAAAGATTATACATTATGAGTATGTTTATTTGGATAAATTACTTGAAACTATGCTGTTTTTCATTTATCTTTTATAGTTTCATTTCATTATTATGGTTTATTTACTATTTTCTTATTTCAAAGAAAATACGTTGCTGGCACAATACAGTGGATTCAATTTTTCATCAATTTTTTTATTTTATTCATGTATAATTAATTAAATCATATATAGGAGCATTACTAATACTATATGGCTTAGTAAATAATAAAGGAATTATCATATGTTTTTCTTACAAATTAATTTTCTTTATTCTAATAATTTATTTTATCTGTTATTTTTAAGAACTTCAAATATAATTTGTCTTTATGTACAACAAATTTAATTGCCGCGATAGTGATCTTATAAAGGAGTGATTAGGCAAAGTGAAGAAAGTGGGTATTATCTGAAAATAGCACATTCCTCAGTGAGCGAATATTGTACTGCTGTTGTAGTTGAGTCAAGGTTCTTTAATAGTAATCTGACAATAAAAACCAGTAGTTATGTTCAAGTAAAAAAATTTTACTGGCGTGAGCCTAATTTCCAAATATAATGTCAATATAACACACACACACACACACACACACAATATAACATAACAATCTTATATTATTGCCAATGGTTGAACAATATATCATTTTTCTTAATACATCACGGGAAAATTATAATTCTACTAAAATAATATAACTTTATAAATTTAATATAAACATTCAGTCTTCACTGTTTAGGTAACATAAAATTCCATATTTTGTTTTTTACTTTTCTTTTTTTTACACTTTCTTTGTCTGACTGTTCCTCTCTCTCTCTCTCTCTCTCTCTCTCTCTCTCTCTCCTGGCGCACTTCCATTTTAGCTAATCAATAGTCATTATGCCTCTAATATTCAAATAATATTTTCTTTAATATTTACTAATAATATATTCAAAGAAATAATTTTTAGACAGATTCATACTATATTTTCATTGTCTCAATTTAAACTTAATGAAGTGGTTTCTGCTTAAGGTTAGTGCTCGATTATGTAAATTTAAAAAAAAATTGTTCTCATATTCGAAATGAAGGTGACAAAATATGCAGGTATAACAAAGGTATGATTGTAAATATTTGTAAAAATTGCCGCGTGACTGTCTATATCCTGGTACCGGTAAAATATGCGCCAATCTATCGATAATGGATTCTAACTAGTATTGTCAAAGTTAAAATATTCATAGGGGCGACAAGAAATGCCTTTCTTATTCCGATAATCAACAAAACAATCCAAGTTGAACAAAAAGTAAATCATGTTTCGAAATCGCAGGAATCTCGAATTGGTCAAAATCGGTTACTTTGTCTAACGAGGAAAGCCTGTTAGATATGAGCGATGGATTTGGTCTAGATGAAGCGAGGTAATTTTGATTAGCCCGAGAATATGTCCTGAAAAGTTTTAATACATCTCTCAGTTCTCTTATTTTAATTAAATTTTTATTCTATATCAGACTCTACAGGGATGATCATCAACCGGGACAGTCTGTCTGTCATTATAATTATTATTATTTTTTGAAGACTTTAAGACCAATATAAGTTTTTATAAATAGTTTATTTCTTTTATTGATGTATATATAAATATGCATTAATGAGTGCAATAAATTGTCTTGATAATCCATTGTGCATACAAAAATCCACCCATTTCCGATATTTCAAACATGTCAAAGCGGTAATTAATCGACAAATTAAAAAAAAAAATAGTAAGTTTAAAAATATAGCAAAATGAAATTTCATGTCTAAAATAAATTAACAATTCTAAAGACACTCTTGATGCTTACATTCTACGGC
The DNA here is from genome assembly GCA_018907035.1 of Sycobia sp. Sy_11. Lineage (NCBI taxonomy): Eukaryota > Metazoa > Arthropoda > Insecta > Hymenoptera > Epichrysomallidae > Sycobia > Sycobia sp. Sy_11. The sequence goes on along the minus strand of JACCIC010000060.1, from coordinate 1,025,717 downwards.
AATATCATTTGCCGGGCAGGCTGTGTGTACTACGCCAACAGGCTCTTGAGCAGACGAGTTCGTTTGGGCCCGAAGCAAGTCGTGGTGCTGACGGGCTGCGACTCGGGCCTCGGCTACAGTCTGGCCGTCCATTGCCATAATCAGGGAGCAAAGGTGGTGGCGGGCGTGCTCCGCGACGATGGGCCCGGCGCCCGTGACCTCTCCCGGCGAAGCGTCACGGTGCTGCCGTTGGACGTGACAGACGAGGGCAGCGTGAAGAACTTCGCTCGCGATGTTCTGCGGATCCTGGAGGAGGGCCAGTTAGGTAATATATACAGCACCCTGTGATCGCACAACAATGTATTCGGAACATCAAATTAGTGCTAAGAATTGTTCAATTCTCAATAGATCAATTACTTAGTTTCACAACATTGTGGTAACCTATATTCACGTTTATGACTTCTTGATCTTAATATCCTTAAAATTTTGATAAGTAATAACTTCAAATTACGTGCCTTTGAAAACCAATGTCATATTTTAAATCTTAATATTGGCAAAAAATTGTAGCTTACAACGGGCCTGGTAAATTTTTTTCATCGATTCTGAGAAAAGGATGGCTCAAAATATCTAATTCTTGATTTTTTAAAAGACTAAGCATCCAAGCAACAATATTCCCTAATGTTGTTAGAACTAAAAATGATGAATGAAAAAATTACAACAAAATGTTCTTCTTACAAATCAAGAAGAACAATTGTATTATTATACACTTTACTTAAAAATAATGATTGTTGATAAAAAATATCACTTACTTGTAGATCTATGATACTGTGAATATTTGCTAATGTTAAGATTTAAAACATAACCTTGGCATTCAAGGTCATCTAATTTGAAGTTATGACTAATAAAAGTCTAACGATGAAGCTGAAAAGTTATTTGAGAGCTGAAAATTTTTTTCAAAAATAAGATATCGTGAAGTTGAATAATAATTGATCAATTTTTTAACTGTAATTACTGTTGTGATTATTGTGTTGAATAGTTTATACAGATAATTACTTCGATGATCATGTCGTATATATGTATTTTTTATTTATTTTTTTACTTCAGACTTATATGGCTTGTTGGGTACTTACATGATTTTATTTAAAATTTATATACCTTTAATACATGACATACATTTATTTTCTTTGCCTTCTATTTACACTCTGTCTCTCACTCGTCTTGTGACATTCCTAATTATTTTAATAATTTACTTTATTTTCGAACATCATTTGCGTATCCCTTCTTCTGAGGAAATACAATCATTTTTATGTTCTATTCTTCCAGACTCGTATTTCTTCTCAAATCTTCCTTAAAATATGCATTATTATCCCCCCCCCCCATTATTAGCAATACTTTCTCTCCATATTTCCAGCTTCATTTGTTATCTCACGATACCCTGCCACTTTTCCAACTCTCAGTGCTTTCCATGCATTTCTTATCTCTGTGTGATTAAGTATCGCCAGTTCTTTTGTCCATTTTTATGTAATTCTTTCATCTCTAAAACTTCTAAGGTCACTATAACCTTCTAGTAAATTAATATAGCGCCTTACTTATTTTTTTCCACCATTGAAATTGCTCCTCTTGTTATCTTTTTTAATGTAATTGTTTGTAAATTTTTGCACGTTATTTTCCTTTCATATATTTTTCAGTTCAGTATTCATTTTTTTTCATTCGTTTTCGGGCTCAGTACAGGCTCTCATCCATTCTTTCCTTTTTTTTATATAATCCTTTTCTCGTTTCCTATATTTCTTCATTTTGGAATACCTTTTCTTAGCTGCCTTTTTCATTTTTGAGCATAATTTATTCCACCATATTTTCGCCCTTAATTCTTTCTTCCTGATTTTCGTATTTTTATCGTCCAGATTTTTCTAATATACTCCCATAGCTCCTCTACCAATGAGTCTGCCGTTATACTTCCTTTATATTTCCTATAATCTATTGCTTAAACCTTTCAATCGATTTGTTATTTGATACTTTTATCTCTTTTTTTCTACTTACTTTTTTTTCAGTTTTCTTATACCTTTTTCTTTCTTTCCTTCTATCTGGAATATCATATATCAGCGCGTGGTTCGATTCTAATCTACTTTATACTTTGAACTCTGTGACCCTTTCCTCTGCCCTTCCATTTGCCAACTTGTAATGAATTAACGCTGATTCTTTCTTTCTTAAGAATATAAATTCTCCTTCTTTAACATCTTCTTAAATACCTCGCAGTTCTTCGTTTTTTTATTTGCGATGACCACTTTTCTCGGTGTTTCTCTTTTCCTCTTTTCACCTTTTTCTAGCTTTTTACCAGCATTATCTGACGCGAGATTTTCTTTTTCTTTGGCTTCTTACGTCTTCCTGTAGCCTTCTTTATCTTTTTGGCTCTATCTCCCTCAGTATTAAAAATTGTGAGTTCTATTACTATTGGGACATCTGTTGAGGAAAAGGACGAAAAAAAATTGAAATTTGTGAAATAATTTTGCTTTAGTTTGTTCTCAAGCCCTGGATCTTTTTGGATTAGTTTATTTCTATTGTTTCGTCAATTATAGTTTATAAAAACTATAATAATATATTATAGAATAAAGATATTATAATAAACAAATTTTTAAACTTATTTCTATATAAGAATATAGAACTCGGGAAGTTTGTAATATATTAAAATCACGATATACTAATGAAAATTTTTTGTCTTATTAAAAAATAAAATAAATGCATAGGAGGGTCGGGGATAATTGAGAAATTTGCATGTAAACATATTTTTAAATATATTTATAATTAAACATATTAATAATATTTATACATATTTATAATTAAACATATTAATATTATTTATACATATTTATAATTAAATGTATTAAACTGTATCAGAAACGTAACGCCAAGTACACTTTTTTTGTAAAATAGTAAATTAGTAGATTTAATTTAGTAGTGTACATTAGCTTCTTACATTTGTTAAATTGAATGAATTGAATTAATTAATTAAATGCTTTGAATTAATCAATTTCATTCTGTAGCAAGGTTCGACTGGTATTATTACTGTACATATATATAAAGTGTCCCATATCGTGATACCATAAACTTGCCTTGGTTTTTATTATAAAAATTTGATTAACTGTTATCTTCTTGCTTGCAAAACAGCTCGGTCACACACACACACACACACACACACACACACACACACACACACACACACACACACACACACACACACACACACACACACACACACACACACACACACACACACACACACACACACACACATATATAAATGCAGACGCATATAGACACGTACAATTTCAGAGCTTTACGCCCTGGTGAACAACGCCGGTGTGATGGTGTTCGGGGAGTTCGAGTGGCAGGTGGCCTCGCAGCTCCGGCTGCAGCTGGATGTGAACCTGGTGGGCGCCATGGCGGTGACGCGTAGCCTGCTGCCGCTGCTGATGCGCCGGGGCCGCGCGTCCGGTGGCAGGATCGTGAACGTGGCGAGCCACTGCGCCCTCGTCGCGCTGCCCGGGCTCTCGGTCTACGGGGCCAGCAAGGCCGCGCTAAGGGCCTGGTCGGACTCGCTCAGGATCGAGCTCGCCAAGTACGGCCTCGGCGTCGTCGTCTTCATACCAGGTGAGGCCTGGCCCGAGCCTCTCCCGCGCGAAGACGCCTGCGAATGGAAATGGACGACGCGGTGTTTGAAATTGAACGTATGCTTATGCAGAGAGTACGCGCGTGTATAGGCTTGGTGCTCTCATTCTAACTGGAGACACAGCGGCAGATCGGCAATGATCATAAGGGGAGATGTATCTAAAAAACGCTATATGTATTTTGGGCAATTGAAAACATATCAGCCGATATCGGAAAGCCGACGTGTATATTATGCTCAGTTACCAGTATGCGCATAAAAACATCCAAATAAACAGCCAAAGCAAAAGGCCCCTCCCGTAGCCCTTCGGATTATCGTCAAATTCTCTCCCGGTCTTCTCAATTTTCCTACTTAATATTTACTTTTAGACACATATTTCTCCTGGTCATTCCCAATTTGCTGCTGAGTCTCTAGCGATATCGGAAACACTTTGTACGTATATAAAGGTATATATAACAAGCTTGTATGTTTGTATATATATATATATATATATATATATATATATATATATATATATATATATATCGCGACTCTGCCAATTGTCGCCTTTGAAATTTATTTATGCTGACGTGTTCACATGCTTCGCGCACGAGTTTTGCATTCAAACATTTGTCTTAGGAAGAACCATATGATAGGTAGAAATTTCAAGTTTGCACATTCTTCATTGCGAATAAACCGTATGAATTTTTTGAATCTGCATTTTTATACTAATCAATATATTTAAAAATTTTTTTAAAAAGTTAATATTGTCTCGGAAATATTTTTTGCCACTGACATAGAAAAGTTTAATTTCTTTGAATTAATCCGAAACAAATGTTAATATAATAATTTTCACTTCATTTGTAACTTCGTGGACGTAAACGGCATATTTTCTTTTAGATATTTTACAGATTGTTATATATTTCATTATCTAATTACAATTATGTAGATTATTATATTCAAATTGTAATAATTTAAAATGCAGTTCATTACGATACTAATTAATACAATTAGATTAAAATTACCTGTTAAATAACGAAGTATACTTTATAAGTTTATTAAAATACTTTTGAAGTCTGGCAATCCAAAATCGTACTTCAGTAGCGAATGTCATATTATTAAAAAAAAAAAAAAGAAAAAAACAAATCAAAATAAATCAGTGAACTTGTGCTCGGAGTACAAGCCAAATCGCCACTGACATTATCAACGTTGTACAAAACGAGCAAGAGATAACATTTTACACGTTCATTTAATGCGATTCTCCGTAATACCTTACTTCATCGTAGCCGCTGCATTTTTGACATTAAAGCTCATTACACGTGACCGTCTACTATAAATTTGAAATGCGATAATATCCTATATTTATGTATAAGTTCTCTCGTACATATATATATTATCAAATCTTAAAACTCAAGCGTCGCTCTCTATTAATGCGCGCAGGCGGCTTCACCAAGGAGAGTAATCTGATGGCTCGCCAGAAGGAGCATTTCGACGAGATGTGGACTGGCATGGGGTCGGAGGCGAGGAGCTTCTACGGCGAGTACTTCGGCCGTTACTCCCGGTATCTGACAGCGATATCCGGCGACAATGGGCTCCGGCTATTGGGGGACCCGAGGGTGTACGCGGCGTTCGACGGGGCCCTCCTCGACGAGCGACCACGGGCGACTTACAAGTCAGTTATCCGAAGAGAAAATTAAGACAGACTCTTACGCGCATACATATGCGTATATTATTCGTCCCTATTATACTCCCCTATTATTCTCCCCTGTTATATCTCTCGAATTATACATTATCGTACTCTCTTTTTTTCACAAGCTCGTTAAAACGTTATTAAAATGAGGAAAAAAACAAAACAAAAAAAATACGAACAATTTGCCTAATTCGTTAAAAAATCTTTTCTTTTTTCAACGAGTTAAGGCTCTGCAGCAATAATATCAATTATTATGAATTTAATATGAAATGTTAAGTGTATATACTATATTTCTATATTAGTATTCGAACAACATAGTAATTCGGTATAACATGATAACATCGAATACGACATATTCGAATGGATGTCAATTAGGTCACATCTCGTATAGTGACAAACTATATTTATTCTGCTCCGAAAGAAATATTTTAAAATCTATATAATACATATTTTTTCACTTCGTACTATAATTGTGAATATGGTTCTCGAACTTTCGTGAATAATCGTGTTTAGCAAGTTAATACGCACCGATGGTCATATAGATAATAGGAATTAAGAATTAAAATTACATAATTTTCTGAAAGCTCTGAATCTTTTCTGACAAATAAGCTCTCTTGAAATCTATACGTCGGAATAATAATATTAATTTTTTTAAAAGGAATATCTTTTTAATATATTAAAAAAATTAATAGTATAGAGCAGTTTTCATTTTGTTATTTATTTTTTTTAAGAAAGGTTCACTTAAGTTCATCGTATAATTGAGTATTTCTCATTTTATAAATTCCCTAGTTTATTTAAAACTCTTTATTATTTATTCATGACATCAGTTAAACACCTCCTATAAGGGTCAACAAGTAGTTTTCTTATAGAAACCATAAATGGAAGTAGGTTTACTAGAAGTATCGAGCCTACATAAGTATATATTCAGTAAAAGTTATAGGAAATTAAAGATTGAAATAAATTTGTATTCAAATTTCCATTGACTTATAAATTTGCAATTTCTCGTGATGATTTCATAAAAATATTATAAATAAACGTCGACGTAAAAGCACTATTTTACTTATCGCATTATTTTTAAGTTTCTTTTTTATTCTATATGATTATTGCTATTTTTGACATTTTTTATCACGAGCACGTTTAATTTATGCGCGCTTCTTACTCGCACACTCTCACTCACAACACGCGCATCTATATAAATTTTATATTTTCAACAATAAATTTAATTTTACACTTGCCTCCAAATTTATTATTCGTTTGATTCAAATAATCTGAAAATTACATCAAAGAAAATTATTATTATTATTATTATTATTGTTGCCGTTGCTGTTGTTGTTATTGTTGTTGTTATTGTTATTAATGGTTATATTATTGTTCTTATTGTTTTTCTTCCTCTTCTTCTTCTTCTTCTCCTCCTTATTATTATTATTATTATTTAATAATACTTCGAAGTTCTAGCGAATATGTTTCGAAAGCACAAGCGAAGAAAATTTATGCCACAAGGGGTCTGCATTCTAAAAAGAAAATTTAAGTTTGTATTCGAAGGCGTCGCGGGGTTTAATTTAAATCTGATTATAATATTGAAGTATATTTTAAATTCTAATTACATAAGTATAACTCATTTAAATAGCAATTTCTTTATTATAAATCTAACACAGCGAATTACATTACAAATCATTGTATTATTCACTGTTAGATAGTAATTTTTATCACATTAGTGCCCTAAAGAAACATTTCAGCAAAATTACAATGATATTGCAGAAAAATTTCATACAATATTGCTGCGAGATTTATCTAATCAATATATAATTATTTAGAATCTTAAAAAATTATAAACATTTTCTTTAAACCACAAACAATAATAAAAGTTCATCTGTTCATTGAATTTTATAAATATTATTATTAATTATTGTCGTTATAATTATTATACATCAATTTAATAAAAAGGTAAATAAAACTTATTTGCAGATCCAGAAGCTTAGGAACAGGTTACATTTATGAATGTTACGGTTTTTGTACATTTGGTTAAATTGATTATATATATATGATTGCATGTCAATTAAATACGCTGACGAAGTTATCGTATTTATTGGGCTAACAAAGTAAATTTATTAAAGGTAAAATTTTTTATACAGCTGGCACATAATGTGTCAAGAAAAATTATCACTCTCAGTCAACTGTAACAATTGTGTAAGAATAAAAATGTGTGTAAGAATAAAGAATCACGTGAAATGGAAAGTTGGAAATATATATGTATATTTTTGTAAGTACTTATTCACATACGAAATAAAAAAATTCAGTCAGTTATTTGGTTGTACAACACGAGTACAGCCTAGTCATCGAAAAAAAGAAGGGAAGACATGACTGAAATTTTATTTATTTAATACAAGGATAAGTTTTTTTTTTAATTTTTTTTTTAATTTAATAATATATTTCGCATGGCTATTTAATCCTTTCACGCACTTGAACTGATTGACTAGAGAGTATTTATGTATATACAGGGAAACTAATCATCTTTTAAAAAACTAGTTTTGAGGAATCCAAAACCGTCTTTAGGCCTCCAGCACTTTAATAATAAGGTGGACTTGAACCCTACGTTCTACCATTACGTTACGGATCGTTTACGTATTTAACATTTCAATTTCTATATATTATAAAGGAGTATGCATTCTAAATTAAACTTTTTTCATTTTAATTGTGAAATTAAGGGTGACTCGAAAATGATTGTTATATTGCCACTCTTCTGAACGTAGATTCAAATTTGTGAATTCCTCTGATATTCAGTCTATATCTTATTATATATTCTATAATATTATATTATTATGATGATAATTATTATTATTAGTGTTGTTGTTGATTTTGTTGTTTGTTGTTGTTGTTGCATGCACACACGTAAACACGGGCATGCACACGCACACACACACACATTTGTGAAGACAGAGCTATAGATAGTCTCCTCTGGCCAGCTTGGCCACGATGGAATAGCGTATAAAAAACTTTTCATATAGTTAGAGTAGAAGAAAATGTAGAAGAACCATAGAAAACTATCAATCACAGTACCATTTGGATAAGTCATTCGTTTAGATGATAATCATCGGCCGTACAACTTAGGCCGAGGCTATATAGATTGTTCGTCAGCAATGACCGGTCACAACTAAGTCCAAATATCGCTTATTGCAGAACGGCATGTTATAATAATTATACATATAATAAACAGCAGTGAATAATTTATCTCTTTACATGTAAGAGTCAATCTTTTATACGTGTCTAATCAATCGTAAACCGCGCTCTATCAGCGGCCATGCGCCATCCTAAACCGTTCTATTCGATTTTTAACTGCAAAAATGGTAATATTAAGAAAAATCTGACCGTCTTAACGCTGCATAACATGACAAAAGTTTTGACGGCGATTTTTCATAAGATAAAAATTTCTGCACTGCAATGGCGAAAAACGGTTGTTTAAGAGGCCTACGATGGCTCGATCGCTAGAGCGAAGGATTAGTAATTTGGTGATCCGAATTCAAATACCGGTCTCGGCCGATTAACGCAAGCATCGCTGTAATAATTTACATGCGCTTTGTTTAAAACACATCCCAGACCTCCGTCGTTGATTAGCATCAACATTTGGAAGCGTCGATAGAGCAACCTTAAATAACATTAAAAAAAAAAACGGCTGTTTAGCGAGCTTACTATCACGATCGATACACAATCATAATTTATCTGATAGTTGTGGAAATAATGAAAATTACGACTGCAAGTTGTAAGATTCAGCTCGAGGCGGTGGATATCGAGAGATACGTCCAGATAAGGTATGATTATATCATCGTAAATTATGATTGTTTATCGAGACAATAAACTCGCTGAAGAATCGTTTTTTACCGTTACCAAAGTGCAGAAATTATTATTTTATCCAAAAGCGCCGTCAAAACTTCTGTCCCGTTACGTGGAGTTTTAATGATCAAATTTTACTTAAAAATCCCCTTAATTATAATAGTAACGCACGAATCTCGCGCACACAGCACTGATTTTGGAAAACCCAAATCGTACATTCTGAAAGAAATATGTTATTTAATTATGTGTGTAGGATTTTTTCAGATTTTTAAAAATTGTGGAACAGGGTAAAAAGAATAAAAACCGTTTTGATGCATTTTTACATTAATACGCCCTAACTAACCCTTGCTTATGTAATAATTCTCAAAATATTTTCTTACGAGAAACCTTTCCATAATGGTTAAATTTGCAGAAACACTGAGTAACATTTTCGCAAAACAAGAAGTCATGTCAGTTATAATGACTGTTTTGATATTTTTATTTAAAATTTTTGGTGCACCAGTTTATGTGGTTAAAAATATTGAAATTATTTTCATAGTAAATTCTTTTTATATAGCTAAACCTACCCAACTTGATCTATTGCAACCTAGAGTGTCTCCACAGATGGATTTCTATACATAAAACTATTGCATATGTTTTCATCCAGTTGCACCACTTTTAAAATTTTTAAAAAGGTTCTACACGTACATTTCTAGTATATAATTAAAAAACATATTTTTTATCTTCCTCCTTAGGTTTCAACATTTTTTATTGTCGTCTATATTAATTTTCAAAATATCTTAAGAATAATTTTTAAACATCTTCAAAAGTGTGAATTTCGTATAAAAAATGAGCTGAAATCATTTTAAGGGCTCAAAAAATTCTACATTTAAAAAAGAAAAGAATTTGAAAAAAAAAACAGAAAAAAGAATTTGTACGTCAAAATAGACGTAAAAAATTCGAAATTTAAAAAAAGCGTTGTTGAAATTATACGTTCAGATTTAAAGAATTGAAAATTTGCACAGAAGTATACTTTCCTATATATTATAGAATATAATCACTTAATCACTTTTTCTCTATATTTTTGGGACCAAATCACTTATTCATCTAGATGTTTTCTAGAGCTTTTGAACTAATAATTTTAATTGTATTTGTCATCAAAATCATTAAAATAATGTCTTTTTCGATAGCAATTTGCTATAATATTATGGCAGATAGTATAGAGAATATTATAGCGTATGATATTGAAAGTTGAATCTTATATATATATATATATATATATATATATATATATATATATATATATATAGATATAATATGATTAGAGAAGTAAATAGCGTATTAAAAAATATAATTTTATTTCAGTATCGTATAAGTAAAAAATTTTTCAATATAAAATATTAATTAAATCTGGTGAGAACGTTTATAAAAGAAAAAAAATGGTCTGTGCTTGAATACATTTTTAACCTTACTAAAGATAACGAAGCAAAACAATGTTAAAGCTAAAAGCTCCGAAATTTGGTGCGCGCGAATCTCAAGTTAGGTATGCTTACATATATATAATAATTGTTATACCTTACCAAGCATATCGATAGTTTTAATGAATCGTGCAAAATTTTTGCACACATATTAATAATTTCAAGCGCTCGATCGCGCTGACGCAGATGGATGCAAAAAAGAAATTTGATATCATGTGTGTATATATATATATATATATATATATATATATATATATATATATATATATAAGTGTATTTAACTAATTTGCTCGCGCGGGGCGGACTTGTTTGGACAGGTGCGAGTCCTGGCGATACGCGCTCTATCACGCTCTCTTTTGGATGGCGCCCACCGTCAGGCTGAGGGACTGGCTCGTCGAGAAATTCGTTCAAATGCCGGCTTGGCGGGGCTCTGATAGTACAACGGCGCGGGGGCCTCGAAAGCTCGCCGACGATCCGACGACGATGCCCATCACGACGAAGATCGACAGCGAATGACGGCCGCGGCCCGTCCTCTCGGGTCGTCAGCGCATGGCCGCGATGGACTCGCGGGTGGAGGCATTCTTGCTATTCGGCATTTTTCAATATCTTTGGTCTGACGGGGACTTTTGTCGACTGCCGTTCCTCGATTCTACATCCGAGGCTCAAACCTGATGCAACGTATATGGCGATCTGAAGAATAAGTGTGCATATAATTGCATATCTATTTAGAAGAAGAAAAAAAAAATTACTCTTTACTCAGTAAATGTTTATATAAGCATAAATTACATTTGTCCTTTATAAATTCATACGATATATAATTTTCCCTTATGAACATGAATTTTAATAAATTTTCTACTGATGCATCAAAATTAAAGGAAGTTCATTTGTATAAAATCAACCTATATGATTGAAAGTATTAATTTAATAAGTTTTGCATATTCAGAAACAGAAGCTTTAGGAGACGCCACGACAATTTTGAAAAATAGTTGCTTCCCAAACAAAAGCATAAAAAAGGTAAAAAGTTTTTAAAAAAACATACGATGTACAAAATTCGCAAGACGTGTCAACAAAATATACAGACCATTGATTATATTCTGTATTTATAGATAATCGTTTTATATTTATATGTATAAAATTATTTTTATTATACATGTGTATACGTTTTTTTTTGTAACAGATTTATAACTCGTTTAATCATTAAATGAACAGATAAAATATAAAACCTCAAATTTATCTTATATTTTAGAAACTACAAACATTAGATATCATCAAAGCATTGATCTTTTTGTAAGTAATTTTATTAAATAGTATTTTAAAAAATTATACTCATGTATTTAAAAGAAGGAAAGTAAGAAAAAATATGTCATTGACATCATCGAATAGTTACGATTGAATTTTTTCTAATGTAGAAAGGATTTTTGTTGTAAATATTGTTCTCTTTTTCTCAATGCCAATGTCGGAAGTTGCAATTAAACGCTCCTTTGAATAAATTTGTAAATTAACATCTAATGTCTTTTATCAAATTTTTAAGTAAATGTCGTCAAATGTTAGTCTACGAATATGATCATTATATTTTTGCAAATCAAAGGTGAAAAGAAACAAAAAATGAGTCTCTGTTGTTGGCAGTACAGTTGACACTTTCTTCCATTTAATTTATACGCAAATCAATTTTATTCTAGAAAGAGTTGTAAATAACGATTCTAGATATATGTAAGTAATAAACTAGAAAACTGAAATTCATGTAAGAAAGTAAATTTATACGTGTTAAAAAATTTTTTTTTTGGCAGAATACGCTTCTTATAGGACTAGAAAGCCTCTAAAAAATCTGGTGGAAAATCACACACAAGACTCTGATAGAAGAATCAGTATTTTTGGCATGATAAATCTTGTATTTATATTTGTATTGGTCTCAGGGTTGATATTAGGATAATATTTTGTGATTACAGGGATAATATGCCACTTATAGCAAAATAGAAAACCTTATATAATGTATATTTTTGCTTACAAAAACCTAAAAATAAAGCTGAGGTTAACAAACATCGTTGAAAAAACATTTGAGAAATAAATTCCTATAAGTTATAGCATTCATTTTATGGATACGGATTATCTCTTTAATATTCAATCTGCACATATTTTAAACATTATCGCTACAATAACATTTTTAAGTTAACACGAGTCACCGAGTATATATGGAGTATTGATTAAAATGTTTATATACACAATGTAATTTTGATTCAACTATATCGTAATATTATTGTACTTGCACGAAAAAAATAATTGTTGATCAACAATAGTAAAGACGCAGGCAAAGAAAAGGTGTTCTACCCATAAATTTTGCAATTTATAGGAATTGGCGTAGTTAAGTTGGGAGGCGAGTTGTTCTAAACTGTACAACAATTTTTTGGTCTGTTAATAGATAATAATAAAATTAAATAATTAAACAAATTAATTAATTAATTTTGTAACGAACTGAAAAATTTAATCCAAATTTCACTATTGATCAATGTCTGAAATTTTCGATTACCATAGGAATTTACATCGAAACTACGTTAATGTTTCTGGAGGAACTACATACGCGCTTCAATGGAAATTTTAAATAGTCGTGAATGATTTTACCTAGTCGCTCTAGTTTGGAGGCCACTGCAGTGCCGATAGATAATATATTCACTGTTTCTGTATCCAGTTTGCTTTTTCTGTTATTTCTTTTTAATTTACTACTTTTTTGTGTATTTTTTTTAAATTTCTACTTGATAGTTACTTATCAATTTCGTCATTTTGTTTCATAGTTGAATTCCTTCACAAGATTTACTATTGTCGATAATTTAGTTTGTGTCTTGTGCTTTTCTTCTTTTCGTAATAATTGTTAATATTTTTATTTGAAAGATGTTCTTCTCATTCTCGACGTATAAACTAGATCTAGCTGGTATTATTTTCTTGTGATTCTTTCTTAATTGGTATGCAATGTTTTAATATATGGCTTTTATAGTTTCCATTATAATCATTTGAAAGCTGATGATTTGGACTGATATACACAGTATGTAAGATCGTCGTAATGGCTTTTTAGAAGATCCAGTAGCGTTAGCAGATAATTTATTTGATGTATATTTGTCTAATCGAAGTACGTAGATGACAGAATGGTTCAATATCTCTTTTTAGAAACGATCCTTTAAAAGTTTTAATAGGCGTATCTCCTTTATTAAGCTTTCTAATATATTCTTAAGTAAAAAATGCGGAATTAGAACAAGCACATTTGAGATGATTACTTGAAAGTGTCTTGTAATTCGCTACCTAATATGTGTTTTAGATTCATCAATTTGTATAATGTCTTTGTCCGTAGCTCATTTACCAAATTCTATGATAGAAAGATTCTATTGTCTACTATTTTTGTTCAATGCATAATGTACTCTTTCCGTAATCTTATCCACAGCACTTATGTTATCAGTCATATTTGTCGTAAATACGATCAATAATCGATTATTAATCTCCATTAAGAAGTCGGTTGTTTTATGCAGCGTCTTCATAGCCTATTTGATATGTAACTATTCATGAGAAAACTTTAAGGGTATTTTGAAACATAGGAACTTCCTTGAGAAGATTTATAGTGCGATCACAGCCTGAATATGTCATAACGTTTTCATAAACCGAGTCCTGTACAGAGCCTCATCCACATATTTTCTGTAAAAGTAGATAATTGATTGACTTCGCGAATTCGTGCAAAATCGACCGAGCTTCAATTAATAACAAATAAGAACACATTTGCGATAATAGTTGTATTAGTACTTTTTATTGAAATATTATTGTTGCTTCAAATATGGCTCTAAAAATTGTTATTAAAAAAATTTCTTAATTACACAGTATATTGAATTTAATAATATAGTTCATCATTCTTTAGCAAATCTAAAAGAATAAGCATAGCATAATCAATATAAGTTTTCTTTCCTGGAGAATACAGTTATTGAACTTTAGTAATTTTTTCAAAATGTAGATACATTGATGCGATCTTGATAAATGATTATTCAGAACTTCACCAATAAATTTAACAAAAATCAAAATACGTGCGAAGATCTTCATTAAACACGAGTTTATCAGGATGAAGAAACTGCAACCACTTTGAACACAAAGCCAATTGCATTGAATTGTTTTTCACGAATTCATTGGGTATAATCGATCTCGTCAAATAGTTCATCTCGTCAATGTCTAAATTAATGACACGTTATATCAAAAGTTCTTATCTGCGCCTGAGTCACTTTACATCGATACGAATAATCTCTGAATTATTCAACTTTCCTTTATTTTCAAACGGAACGCCGAAACTTTGGCCCGATATACCGTAATCTCTTTCACCGGATTACGAACCTTTTCGTTGTGAATTTATACTATTTCGTTCAGCTTGCGAAAGAATTTGTTTTCTATACTATGGAGCATGGACTTTTATCGCGGCGCCGTAAACACGGTGCCACGTTAGATAATCGAATATTATAGATAGCTGTATAAAACAAATTGAGCGCTCGGTTACGGATTTGCATTGTGCTCGGCACGTTTACAGATTGTTGGAAAAGTCAGATGATAACACCTGTGTAACCACCGAAAGACGATTTTAATCACGATCAATATAATATATAGATATACTTCTCGATGTATCATGCCACCGACTATAATGCTCCAAAAATCATTGCGTATATTTGAAATTATTTTTTACCTCTATATTAGTTCGAAATTTTTTAAACGAGTTTGGATGTGTGCTAACCATATACAGGTGCTACGACATAACGACTAATGTATTATACTGCAGTTAGAAAAAGATAACATAAACTCTTTGCACACTTATATTCAACGTTAAACGATCGGTTCTGATGTATTTCATGCAGATAAAAAAGTGCATATCTGTATACACGAATTTTAACGAGATTTCATATTTACAACAGTATGGCATAACTTGTATTTGCGAGTACTCGTAAGCTAATTAACAGCCATCCTGGTCCCGAGCTTAATCGTATAAAACGACCCCAGGTCTCCCCCCCCCCTTTTCATGTCGCATCGCGCAAACATTTAATCATTAATCAACTCTTGGCTTATTCAAGACTCTCTCGGCGCAAAAAAGGCTTCTTATCAATGTCACGCTCTCGTTACGCCTGGCTATACGGCGATGATCAGTTGTAAGACGGCGCACGCAGCATCTCTGGCTCTATATGCCACACTATTTATGTGTGTGTGTGTGTGTGTGTGTGTGTGTGTGTGTGTGTGTGTGTGTGTGTGTGTGTGTGTGTGTGTGTGTGTGTGTGTGTGTGTGTGTGTGTGTGTGTGTGTGTGTGTGTGTGTGTGTGTGTGTGTGTGTGTGTGTGTAGACATGTGTGTATATACATATGTATACATATGTGCTAAAGCTATAACATATAAACGAGATCAGTTCATCGGTTCCCCGACTCAGGCAGCATATAAAAGCCGCTCCGCGTGCACTCGCGCAATAAAAAGTAAAAGCCTTATATAAAAGCGCCTTCAGTCGACCCGACACCGTGACTTCGTTCGCATATATATATATATATATATATATATATATATATATACAGACACAGACGTTCGCAGGCGTTCGCAGATCGGTGGGGCGCGCGCCGTTTTGGTTTCAGTCCGCGCTCACGGTTTAACGTACCATCATCATCATCTCAGAGACCAGGCGCGCTCGCCCGGGACCAAGCGACGCATATGTATATATACGTACATTAGTTTTCGCGCCCGTCTATCGCATTTGTGTAATTAGCTATTCGTCCGTATCAGAGGTGTCGGTGAGCTCGCGGTGCGTCGTTACACCGAAATCCCATCATAACGATCGAATTGGCCGTCCAGCGTATCACCCAGCCCAACGAGATAGTTTTGTATTATTATAAAGCGAGCGCGCGCGCGAAGACGCGCATCGCGAAGAGGGAAAAATTTCTACGGAGCGAAGGTAGGTGTAATATATATATATATATATATATATATATATATATATATATATATACATATATATACATATATAGAGGAAGAATGTAATTGTTTTAGTGCGTAATCGATAAAGAGAGTGGAATTGCACACCTGTCATTACCCACGAGCTTCCTTGCGTGCCCGCGCCGGGAGTCATATATATATATATATATATATATATATATATATATATATGCATATATATACATATATACACATATATATAGTTGAGTGAGAATTATTATCGTTCAAGCAGGTCGCGAGTGATTAGATACATCAGCAAGAAGGAGAGACAGAGAGAGAGAGAGAGAAAGAGTGAGGGAGAGAGAGTGAGAGAGAAAGAGAGAGAGAGAGAGAGGCGCCTTAAATACGAGGAGGCCCGCGGCGAGCCACGGTAGAAATCGACGAAAAGACACGGCGATCTGATCGGTGCGCTCTGCTGCCTGCAACTCGGAATAAAAGAAGCGAAGACAGACAGGAACGTTCAACGGCTCAAACATGAAGCTCACCGTCCATGGTAAAGCGCGTGTTTCGCTCTGATATATATATATATATATATATATATATATATATATATATATATATATATATTCTTTGTGCTGGATTCTCCGATTCGCTCAACGGAAATCATATCTATATATAACTTATATACGGGATCTGTCATTGTTCTTTTTCTTTATCGTCCATAATCCGGTCATTACAAGTTTTATTCGTCGACCGCTTTTATCGAATATTTACTTTTGATTAAGTAGAATCCTCGCGAGCTCGATGCTTTGTGATAAAAGTTTCGCGCGTTGTTAAAGATGTAAGAAAAAATTGTTAATATTAATTTTTAGACTTTCTATGACAATTGCATATAGAAATATCGATGAATCTAAAAAAAAATTTCTCGATGCGTTGAATCCCTGATTAAGATAACCTTATATATATACATACACAAGCGATGATTTTCATTTGGAAAAAGGGAACGTTTAATTATATTAATAAATTCGGGTGCGCGCGGACGGATATATATATATATATATATATATATATATATATATATATATATTTATTCTGGGACACGCGACGATGCGGATAGGCGCGTTACGCCAACCAACGGAAACAATTCATTTCGTTTTCTCTTGTAACAAAATAGGTATCTTTATCGCCGCGCTCCTCGTCGCCTCGGCGACGTGCGAAATGACGCCGGTCAAGAATTGCGAAGTCGGAGAAGTGCCACTAAAAGTCACAGTCGACGGATGCTCGCGGACTCCGTGCCTGCTTTACCGTGGAACCAACGCCACAGCTTCGTGGGAATTCAAAGTCCGTAAGTAATCGCTTTAATGCGCGTTTTACGAAGAAGCCCGCGATTGCACAGAGGCTGGGAATTGCCGTAGGCCGAATTACTCCCGGAATTTCGCGGATATTATACGGGGCGATTTTTCAACGAGGGACAAATTAAATCGATTTATCCAATAATTGATCGTCTCGAATGATGGATCGCTTCATGCATTATAGACGATCGACATTTTTCAATAATTCTCAATCACGCTGTATAGCCTTGTTCAATTAGACATCTCTTTCTGTTCATCGATATTTTAAATATTAAAACGAGCATAATCGTAATAAAAAATAATTCGTGAATGAATTTAAACACATCGTGGATATTATGAGATTTAAGCGAACTTCTCTGCATATCATGGACTGAACGATAATTTATCTGATAAAAAAATATTTTTCAAATCCGCGCGATCGTTTATGTAGGCATATACCTTCGAATTATTGGAAGGATTAACGATTAGCTCGTAGATGGAATTACAAGTCCATAAATCATTTACATTTTAACAAGTCTATAAAACATTTATAAGCGCAATTTATTGCAGTTGATTATTTATTTATTTATTTTTTTTTTTTGTTGAGACAGAATCAAATTTCGATCGGTGCATTTTAAGACCGAACAATTTTTTCACTTGTTTCTCACACGTCGCATTTTTCGTGCCCAGCATTAGATTTGTTTTGCAAACGTCGACCACGACGCATTCCTTGTCTATTCTTTAATTTAACTTTGTACTTTCCGAGACAAGAAAAAAAAGCACCAAAGTAATGTTTCGCATAACGTTGCACGAAATCTCAGGTTTCATTCTTCGGTTACTTTTTTTTTTTTTTTTTAACCTTTTTTTAATAAGAAACGTCAAAATCCGACCCGGCGCGTCAACGGCGCTCGCCTCAAAGAACAAAGAAAATCCCGCGATATTTCGCGCTGCTCTTGCGCCGGGGCACATTTTTATTTTTTTTTTCTTTTCTTTTAACATTCATCAAAAAAAAAAAAAAAAAAAAAAAAAACCGTCCCGTTTGACCGTAGCCGAGGACACCGCGACGCTGAAGCCGCGCGTGCGCGCTACCGTGATGGGCGCGACCGTCACCTATCCGTTCCCCCAGAAGGACGCCTGCGAGACCCTGATCAACGGGAAGTGCCCCCTCGGCCAGGGCGAGCTCGTCACCTACTCCCTCAACATGCCCGTGCTGAAGGCCTATCCGAAGATCTCGCTGACGATCGAGTTCGCCTTCCTGGACGACAAGGAGGTGGTGGTGATGTGCTTCAAGCTCCCGGCCAAAGTCGCCGACAAGCGGGCTCGCGGCCAGTTGTAGAATTCAATCGTGTATAATGCATATGCATACATTCATTCGTATAAATCTATGTGCATGTATGTATGTATGTATGTATGTATGTATGTATGTATATATGCACTTAGCTCGCGTTGAGCGCTTGAACAGTTGCCGTTTCGTGGACGGATGTTGCTCTTTATGCATAAGGAGAGACCCAGTGACAAACAGCTTTTTACGTATTACCTTGCACGTGGCGCAAGCAAGATTTTGCCATATACTAGAAAGATGATACCTGTAACAATTTGGACCTACAATACATACATATATATATATATATATATATATATATATATATATATATATATATATATTTAATGTAATGTAATGCGCGTTCTTCTGTAATTGTAAAATAAATCTATAATTATGTACCTTCCATGATTTATTTTTATATGACAACTGCTTAATTTGTTTTATTTTATTTATTTTTTCAACCACCAACTGCAGCTTAATGCATGCATTAAGGTCTATTTTACCAGTAGGGCAACTCAACTGCAGCTCGTTACGATGTTAAAAACTGTAAGAAGCATTGTACGTTTCGCAGAATTATTACTTTTAAGTAAAATTGTGATTAAAATACGAGTGTTGAATTTTTAAAATTTATTTTATTAAAAATTTATTAAATAATATTTATTTATCTAATTTGGATTAAAATCAAACGATACTTTGTAGGTTTACTTTAGGATAATAAAAAAAAAATCCGGAAGTATTTATATCGCTTCATTATTTCACATCGGCTTTATCGGAGCAGATTACTTTAATAAATTTCATTATAAACATCTAAAATGCATACGATTTTGTAATACAAATATTGCAATGAAAATAAATTAATATACATTGCTACATCGATCAATATTCATTTATTGATATCTGATGATAAATCGTATATTAATTAATAAACACTCAATTTAGATAAATATACGATCGATGTTTAATTCTTGGTGATTTTTATTATATTATAATGCCACTAGTAAATATATTTTATATCATTTCACCAAATTATTATAAAAGATGAACAACAATGTAAATGAATGTTATTAAACAATTTTTATTTTATTTATTATTGTGCAAAACAATATGCACTGTATATTAATTATGAATCGATTTTTCAATACTTATATATACATGGTTTAAATAAAACCAATTAATATAGTCCAAAAAAATGGCTTAAAATGGCTTAAAATTCACATTCAGATCCGAGCAAATGTAGAATTTTAAATGGTATAAAGAATACTTAAGAGAAAATTATTCATATTTTATACTGTCAATTTAACTTATATAAAGTAATACACTAAGATTTTTAAGAAAATTTATTTCAAAGAGAATGTTTAAAAAGCAAAATAAAACAATATTTAGTTGCGTTTTACTTTAGTCATCTATTTTATTCGCCAGTAAAATAGCAGATAATTTAGCCATTTATGAATTTGAAAATATTTATAAATTATATAATATTTTCGTCATATTTTAAATTCATTATATAATTTTCATTTTCATTAAATATAATGTGATTATTTAATATTTTCGCTCTCAAAAACTCATATAATTTTCTATAATGAACTAACTTTTCCTCGAAGAATATCGCAAAAAATGTAAAAATTCGGCAAACGAATGAGACGAGCCGCTTGAAATACTAATAAATGGATGTATTTTATGACGGTGCAAGATTAATACAATATAATTAAGAATAAGACGTGATTTCTCTATAAAAAGTTTAATAATATAATTTGTCGACTTTCAAAATATTAATGAATATACTTTATAAGTTGTAATTAGAAAGTGATTTTAATTCTGAAGAATTTTATATTTATCTATGTGAGCTTTACAGATCATATGAAACAAACTAATTAAACGATATCAAACTATCTGATGAGAATTAACTTTATCAATTTCATAAAATCTAATCTAAAACAGTAGCTCTACATTGAAGAATTTCAATAAGATAAATCCATATTATTCGTTATTTATAATAGATGTACTTTTTTTCATTGTTAAAGCTCTTTATTAAATTTTAAAAGAATTTCTTTTACTTCCATTATACGTAAATATTTTTTTCAGTCGGTTAATAGTAGTAAATACATTTGATTATATTTTTATCACATTAAAACATATTGTGACATTCCGTAATTATTATTATTTATTATTATTAATAGAAGAATTTCTAGTTGCATATTTATAGGGGCGCCGCGCGATGTGACTTGCACTCGAGGTGTTGAGTTTTGTGAGTTTTCGGATTCACTGGTGGGAGTACAAATTCCGTCAGTACAAAGTCGACATAATTTATAATTCTTCGATGAGAATGAATACTTGCATAGATTCATCCTTTGTACGATAGTGGCACTGCTTGTATGGTGCATTTGCTTATAATGTTATTATGAACGTAAATTTAAACGAATTTGCTGTGCAGACGGCGTTCTATTCGGTTATTTGTCTGAAAAAAAATAATCTGTCTATATCACTTCTAAATATATATATTATTTATATATTTCAGAATATATAATTTTGTCGAGAGTCTAACGTTAAGAAGGGGTGGGTCTAGGGTTCTGTATCATTTAATTCATAGAATCTGAATTCAGTCCCTGTAGGGGAGTCGAAGCGTTTCGAAACGTTGGACGCAACTCAACATGGGATATATGGATAGATTAGTTGGTGCAGGGAGTAGTTAGATCGTCCTTTACTAATCATTATTTTTTCAGGGTATAGTTGTAGCCATGAAAATTTTATTCTTCAGATTCTACGGGCGTGCTGATTTAAGTATGATATATAATATACATATCTATTTTAATTACTCTAAAAGTGAACAAAGAAGATAATAACAGTTTTTGGTCTCTACTATTTTGGCCGAGTTCTAAATGTCTTATTAGCATTGGGAAAAGCAAGGGATTTAAACCATTAAAAAACTTCATTCGAAATTTAAGGAATTCTACATTATTCAATTTAAATAAATTTCTTACCACTGGAAATTATGTTTAAAGTTTTGTACAAATTCGAAGCTGAACTCAAATCTATTCAAACTTTACCATCGATATTACGAGGTCAGACGATTAAGTAATGCGAAAAAATTAAAAAATCGAGTATATTTCAAAATTAAGATACATTGCTGCGATCCCCTTCAAAGTAGCCCCGGATTTATACACTTATTCCAGTGAATTTTCCAGTTTTCGTAATAATTCTGGAACACTTCTTGTGGGACCTCAACGAGTACCCTCGTCACAGATTTTTGTATTTCATCAATGGAATCAAAATGTCGACTTTTGATGAATGTTTTCAAATGGTCGAATGAACTGGAATGACACTGAACGCACTGTGGCAGGAAACATTGTCGTGATGCAGAACCCAAGTCTTCGCGATCTCTGAACGTACTCTCTGGGCACCCTTTTCCGTAATTTTTAGAGCACGTTGCGGTAGAATACTTGATTTACGGTTTGTCCAGATGGTACAAACTCTTTGTGAACCACCCCTTTGCCGTCGAAGAAGCAAATGAACATGGTTTTAACTTTTGACTTGCTCATTCTCCGCGCCTCGTCTTTGACCCTCTCACGGCATTTTTTAAAATCGGCATGCTGCTGAAGCACCTGGCAACGACTCAGGGCATCACACAAATCAGAGTTTCGCACAAAATTTTATCGCGCACCGTTGCTCTAAATTTCTCTATTCCATTTTCGTGACGTACATTACTCGCGCGTTATTATAAAATACTAAGCAGCTGCCGAAGAAATAATCGTAGAAGGTTCGTCAAGGTCTCAATCGAGAGAGTAGGGATCTACTATTGCGGTGACGTAGTTACAGGTTCGCAGTGTTACAACAGGCCGAGAAATAAAATTGGTCGCTTTACTTAATTGTCTGTCTTCATAAACTATTATACGTAGACGGGGACATGTTTTGGGGGCTTTTTGTTAACTACATACAAGTTCTCGTTTCTTGTGAGTCAATCACCCTTTATGCTTTCGTACTATTTTATAAAAATTTTAAAATGTTTTTAACGATATGTGAAAATTATGAACAAAATATTTTACGAAAACATTTGCGAAATGCCTTAAAGTATATTTTCGAATATATTTTCAATAGAATGTTTGACAAATCTATTCTGAATATTTTTACGAAATATATTTTATAACATTCGAAAAAAACTTTTCTCAAATAGTCACACAATATTCTGTAATTGTTTTCGCCGTTACGTATCATTCTATAAAAAAATGTGACAATAAAATATTTAATAAGTAATAGTTTCGAAAACAGCTACAATATAGAGATTCTCCTGCATGAGTAAAGATTATATAATGGAATACTACCATTCATTGTCAAATGATAATCTTTAGTTTTCATTTTCGAGTTGTCTGATTTTTCTCCCTAGAAATGCTTTCTTGATTTCTGATGGTGAAAATGTATAAATATATATAACTTTACATTTTCACGATAATTTTTCATATATATATATATAAACAGTCCAAATGTGCCGCGGCCTAAGTTGTTCGCGGGGCATCCACTGCCGATTTGTCGCTCGTCCTCCCCGAGAATTTTCGTTTGGCAAAACAAAGCACCGTGAAAGCAAGAGCGCCTCTAAATGTGTTTCTATAAGCTTCTCAAGCCTGTATCCCCTTGCGATTCCGCACCACATCGCGTGGAATCCGGGCTGCGATCCAGATCCGGACCGTGGACGGGAAATGAGCGTGGCATTTTTTTCCGGACACGGGCTCCGTTTTTTCCGACGCGCGCCGCGCCGGAGCAGAGGGGAAGTGAGTCGAATTGATTTTTCTCCCGTGCGTGCGGCCTAATATATTTTCCGGATTTTAATGGGGCGTGTACGAGACGTTGGATACCGAGGGAACTGACGACTTGCGGGAAGATTAAAACACGCGGCATTAAGTAACTTTATATTAGAATTTACTAGATGTGTATACTTACGTCTTCATTATCGGCTAACATGCGTGATTGATCGATAGAAATTATTAAAAATCAGAAATTTACACGTTTCTTAATAAATATTAAGTAAAAGTAAATTGTAAAATATTTCGTTTAGAAGAACGTAGAATGGAACATTGTATTCGATAAAAAAAATAACCCATAAAGTTCAAGTCTGGAAATGCCCAATTTGCCATTCGTGTTTGTCAAAAACTCGAACAACAATTCCGTAAAAATTATTCTACTGTATTTGGGCCAACTCTTTCCATTAATGCAATTTACAATGACTTTCATTTCATGTCTAAAAAAACAAAACAATGTAGTTCATTCTAATGAAGAAATGTACAATTTGTGTTTCGTTTATTTTAAATTTTTTTTCGCAACAATAAAATCGCAGGATCAAAGCCAAACTCAAATCAAAAGTGCACATGATATTTGAACTTCAATTGCAGTTTTTTTGATACGACTCGATCTAAGCTTCATTATATTAAAAATATATACGTTATTGGATCAATTAAAATATTATTAAACGAAATTAGTATCTTTAGTGGTATAATCGTCTCGAAAATGTAGATAAATGCCTTTTTCGGATCGTCGATCATGAATTTAACGTGAGGTTTTTAAATTCAAGACGCTCAATCCAGTATCGTTTATCAAAATTCACAAAATTACTCAAAATCTTGAGAAAAAAAATGTTTATGCAGAGATTTTACGAAAGCTAGTCGATCGATCGAGTCCATTAAATGTTTCGGGCGAACGTTTCCAACTCAAATTGTAACGTGGAGGTGAATGGTATATGTTATATACGAACTTCAACTAGTAAATTGTATATGTTTTGCTACGAATGAATCTAACCTCTTCAAAACTTGTTAATGTACACAATGTATAAATTCAAAAAATTACAAAAAAAAAACTAAAATAATTATATATATATATATATATATATATAAATGAAAAATTAACAAAAAAAACCGAATACACGGAATTTTGTACATTGTTTTATTTAGAAAATATTGCATACGTTGGTTTTTCGAATTATTAAAATGCAAATTTTACTTCAATTTTTTGTTGTACAACTGTAATTATGAACTTCGATATAGAATCAGGGATTATGTATCTCGCACCTAACTAAAAATCTATATATATTTTGTCTACTCGATTACTGTCAGGCTCAAAACAAAAAGAAAAAAAAAATTATACGAAGCCGACGTTTTCGACGAATTTATATAGTATAGTCGCGGGCGCAGTGACGCGCCGGGCATGATTTAATCCGGGGCGAGGGCTATAGACGCGCGCCGCGCTGGTCCTCGGTAAACTTAATTCGATTAAAGCTCGCAATTTGTCTCGAATGATAATATAAATTAATTGAAAATTAAATTCACTCGCAGCATCAAACGTGATTATGGATTTAATATTCCAGGGCTCTAGATTTAATTATCTCCGTTTTCTACGATAATACGCGTCCTTTGTAGCATTATACCGAGTCATTAGTTTTGTTATGTATATATAGGAATTTTTTTTTTATATATTTATTATTCTATAGTTTTGATGTATCGTGCACTCGCGTTATTATCTTTTTTTACATATACGCAGTAAACTCAAGTCGATATTTTGCAATTCCTTAATAAAAGTCGAATGTCAGTCAAAAATAAGATATTTACTCGCATAAGGGATTTTTAAAAAGTCACACTTTATAAGGGGCGAAATTCCGGTAATTACTTAACATTTTAAAACATTAATCAATTTTTACGAACTTTAAAAAGTTACTCAGATATAAAATATGTCCGTGCATTAAACGTTATTTGTGTTAAATCGATTTAATTATAGGTATAATACCCATGTAATGCGCTAATTTCCTTTTTATACGCTACATTTATTATTCTTGCAGATATAAAATATTGCGAAAATTTAATAAACTCATGGATACATAATGACTATTCGTGATTACTCAAAAATTCATAGATTAAGAGAAAAAAACTTTAACGCCAGATGGCAAAGTTTTACGCCGCCAACTCCTCGTTATTGATTTTTTATACTATAGAATACCATTTTTGACGCTATGCACTTTTATAACAATACCTACTTTTTAAAAATATATCTTTAATAATTATCGATTGTCCGGAATTTATTATATGGTTGAAAAAATTTTAAATCGAATTATTGTAAGAAAAAATTAATTAAGCTAAAAGTTAAAAAAATAGTTTTCATGATCCGATTCAATAATTGTAGATCTAAAATCTATGCATCTGTGTTGGTATACTATATATAGTATGTAAGTAGTATTAAAAAAGGATTTGCTTTGTAAACAAATAAATTTTGCAAATAGAAACAAAATCAACTTAAAAATACGATTTAAAAAGTTTTTTTTTTTTGAAGATGAAAGAATATATTTCGAATGACGGGCGGTGGATTCCATCGGATACGGTGGCGTAGTGTAAAGCAGTGCCGTGACAATCGAATAATTTCATTTATTATACCTTTGAATGGATTGTATAAAAGCTTTTTAAGGTGGGAAAAAATTAACATTTTGAAAATAATTAGTTCTTTTAATTTATAATTAAATTACTAGCGGATATTCGTTATATCTATTAAATTTTTATCCAATTCCATTTTTTTGTTACACATGGTTAGACGCATCTGAGTGAAACTGAAACTGAAATACTGGCTGTTTTTGGCACCATAAGATATATTATTTCATAAATGGGAGAGTTTACTTTAGATATTCGCCGAAATTTTTTTAAAATTATATAATTTTTCTATTGGATGCCAAGAATCATATAAAAGGAATGAATAAGATTAAGCAATAATTCACTTGGCTTTAAATATTATTTATTGCAATAGAACTGGTGGTATAAAAAGCACATTTATTAGGAGATACATATATACATATGCATGTATATATATATATATATATATATATATATATATATATATATATATATACATATAGAACTAAACCTATGGTCGCTATGAAATAGAATATCGTAATATTTTTCTTGTTAAGTGCCGGCCGTTCCTGCAAAGTGGTTGATTCTTCTGAATGCTATAAACTACTTTTATATGATCCTCACAGGACGAGTTTTAACTCTGTCAACTGGCACCCTCTAGTGGCCAATTTCAGAAGATAGCGTTCTTTCAGGAATATTATGTGCTAAGAAAAACGATCAAGGTTTTTAAACGGACCGATCCACATCAGATATATTTTTTTCCCGACTATATGTTATGCACCAGCGTTTATTCTATATATAATAACGAAACTAACATTTAACAATTATTTTTATATAGTAATTTTCTTGGATAATAAATTGAAAACAAAATAATTGTTACATAGGACTGAATGTTAGAGTCAGTTTTTTAAATTATGTATTTTATTTTATTCGGCAAAAATTAAATTTTTTTTTAATTTATATAAAAAAGTAAATATTATCTGTGAAAACACTTTTTCACTATATAAAAATATATTTATTATATAGGTGTTTTATCTTCTTAACAAAACTAATAGATAGACAATTTTTTTTAATTCTGAAATCTAATTTAAATAAGAATAACAATTATGGAATAAATGAACGCAAGTTGTATATACACAAACGTTAAAATATTGTACTTGCTTCTACATGTAGGAAATTTTCTTTGTAGACACATATATACAATTTTGAGTATTTTTTTTTTTTTTAATTAAGAATTTGATAATAACATTATAAGTATTATTTTAAATTTGTAGTAAATTTTAATTTTTCGTGGATACATTTTTACAATCTTTACAATAAATATAAAATATATTTTAAAAAATAATTTAGCTAAAAATATATATCCAAAATTGTTGATCTACAATTATTACACTGAAAATTAGATTTCTTTCGTATTTAACAATCATTTTCCTTAACTCAAAAAATAATAGAGAAGATATTATATTGTGTTTTTATTACTTGATTGGCAATATTCACACTTTTTCAAGCCAGTCAGTGGAAAAGAGCTTTAACAGCTAACGGAATCCTTTTGGATCTTTTGCTTTTGAATTCTGATGCAGCTTATAGTTTCAGCAATACTTTTTGTTCTCTACAAAGCATTATTATTTGAGTTAGTTATTTCGTCCCTTCTTTTTCTCTCTTTTTTTTGTATCGAATCTGAAATTTTAAAAATACGCATTCTCACGCAACTGAATACCCTCAGATTTCAACAATACATCGAAATATACATTTCTGTTTATATATTTAATGTTTTATCGATGTTTCGCGATATATATTACCTATTATTTACCTATCTAAGTAATATAGAGAACATTTGAAAATAATTATTTGAATGTATGATTTATATATATATATATATATATATATATATATATATATATATATATATATATATATAAATTAACATAGTTTTAATTGATTCTATTACACTATATTTTTTTATCATTGTTTTATGAGATTTTTTAGTTCATATATTATAGTATAAAGACTGTAAGACCGATAAGAATATTTTTTAATTTAATTAAAAAAAGTCGATATAAGTACAATTTTCAATATTGCTTTATTAGAAATAAGAAAATCCTAGAGCTCGCCTCTAAATTGTTACACGAGGAAGAAAGTCTTATTGCATAGTTTTAATATACATATCAAATAAATTATATAAATTAATTAAAAAAAAAAATTCATATATTCTGTGGGTTTCAAAAGTTATGTACACACACACACACACACATTACGAGAAGGAGCCAATAAGCGCCGCGTATCTCCCCCTTCATCAATGGAAGGTCTGGCGCGATCGCCCCTCCTGATTGCTGCTTGGATTCGATGCTCGCCGAGCGTCTAACGTATAGCGCGCGCACTAACGGTTCTCCCGGACGCCCGGATCCCGCGTGCGTGTACATATATATATATATATATACACACAAATATACTGTATACTCGCGTTTAGAAATAAGAGGGAGAAAGTGTCTGTGTGTGTCAGAGAGAGAGAGAGAGAGAGAGAGAGAGAGAGAGAGAGAGAGAGAGAGAGGGCAGAAAGAATCATCGCTACAAAGCACGCAGGAAAGTTGACGCACGGCAGTGCCGTGGCGAGCCTCGTCTATATAGTGCGTGTCATATTAGTGGCGGCTTTCACGATATTTTGAGTATTACAGTATTTTACGTATATATGAGAGCCGCGAAGGAAAGTGTTGAATACTAGCGGGCACTGAGGGCAAATAATCCTCTTGATTCTTTGGGAAGGAATTGAGACTGGCACAGGACGATAATAAGCCCGTATATACGAAACAGGCGTAGCTGGCGTTGTTTTGCTCCGAAGATGGCCAAAGAAGTGAGTACCATTTTTGTGATGTACCAAAGCAAAAAAAAAAAAAAAATAAATAAAATAATAATAATGAAGAGGAAAAAACAAAGGCGTTTCATTGCTTAACACGTGAACACTCGGAACTGTACATGTCGAAATTACATATAGGTGAAATTTCCGAATGTGTTATTTATCTTTTTAATGTCGATTTTTTTTTCACTTTCGTTCGGTAAAAATACAATAATACATATAGGCGTATATGCGAATAGAGACCTGGACAGGTTTTCACATTCTTAGCAATAAATTAATGCTTAAATTACCATTTAATTAACAAACCGAATTTGTATTATGTATATTATATTTGTAATGATAGATCTTAATTTATATAAAACATTTTAATAGTTTCGATCAATAATTATCATAATATTAAAATTATTAAACAGTTAAAGGTATGATATTTCAGTAAATGTGCGAATCTTTTAATATAAAGGGAACTGTTAAAAAATATAACAGATATAAAAACAGAATTTTACATGAAGAAATATTAATAATAACAAATTCTTATTTAATAATAATAGTTTTAGACCTCGAATAGTTATACTTTAACATAATTGGAAAGAATAGATTTTAACAATATATACGTATAATTAGTAGCACTGATTGTAATTACTAGCAATTAGCATGGTTCGTATGTAGTTAAATAAATGTATCGTTAATAAACAAATAGTTATAAAGAAGAGTAGTTTTTAAGCAACTATGTAATTAAAATCAATTCTATTATTGTTTAAAATTTTAAATTTATTATTATATAGAATTAAACAAAAAAACAATGTTTTTATATCCTATATGTAGACATTAAACTTAGGCACTTCGGCTATTATTGTTAATAGCTGTTAATGGTAATAGCCAAATCGAACAGAGATTACACTTCGCCGCGAACATTTGGAAAAGTATTTTCGGGGCGTGAACTTTTTTTCAGACATTTTTTTATTCAATTAAGTTACACGTTGCAGCTTCTTTTTTTTTTTTTAATTAAGCGTCGCCCGCATGCTGCGAGTGCTATACAGCGACCGCCGTGTTTTCCCTGTTATTCAAGGCCGGGGACTTGGTCAGGTTAGGTTGACAGGTGTACGGGTTTACGTGTTCCGCGCTATTGGATCGTTCTTTTTTTTTCAACTCGAACCGCATTCGAATGCGAGGCTCTGTTCGCTGCCTGGGAAACGGCCCTCGTTCCATCCGACTTTTTCGCCGCTACGTTCCCGCGTTTAGAACGCATATATGACAATACTGATTGATTATATATATTGGGCAGTTCTTATACTATACTCCTTTCCACGCGTATTTACTCCTAAATTAAAAATTAATTTAAGCGGCCTCAATTTAAGCATACACAAAGAGTCGCTTTTAATGATCTGCGACGGCGATTGTAGTACTTTTTCAGGTTTGACTTAACCAAGTCCAAATAATTAGATTCAAAAATTTTCATACAGCGCGGGTGTGTGCGTGTGTGTATGTACTTGCACCGACCAATGGTAATTTCTCCTCGCATGCCGCGCCAGTATATAACTGCGAAGCCGTAAACTGCATCCGCGCGAGAAAGAACGGAAACCAGTAGCGCGAGCGTGATAGCGGCTTTATCAATATAATTTTCTCTCTCTCTCTCTCTCTCTCTCTCTCTCTCTCTCTCTCTCTCTCTGTCTTGCATTCCGAGTTCTACATAATGACCATAGCAGGCGACGCATACCAACCACATACTTAGCAACTACGGTCACAATTGCTACCATAGGTTATACATATGTGAAGTCCCATAGTACAACCGCGCGCAAGCCACGCCCATGCCACGCGGCAGACGCCAGACTTCGCTATATGTGCCCTTTCTCTTTCTCTTTCACGTATATACATAATAGATGGCTGTGTAAAGTGTGATACGGTGTCCCGTATAGGGACAACACTTGCATATTATGATGCGGACGAGAAGACCGCGCGCGTGGGCGTGCTGAGCGAAAGAATGCGCGAGTACGAGAAAGAGCATGCGCGAGCAATACATCGTGTTTTATATAAGTATATACATTATAAACATGCAATACAGCTGAATCCTCCAGTCCTACGATGGAGACTTGGAGTCTGCGGCTTCGTCTTCTAAAGATATGCTTTCGCGTATACACAATCGTCAATCCCATGCAGGGGCGTAACAACTGAATGGGCCTCGTGGGTGTCAGGACATCCAATGGATACTCAGACGACTTACCCCAGCCCCTCCCGCGCTCCGAACAAATAGCCGTGATTTAATAAGAATATATAGAGATTTCTTTTAAGATTCATAATTTTCAAAAGGGATTAAAAAGTATTGTATAGAATCGGTAAAAAAAAACCAACACCCTCCACATAGTGATTGACCAAGAATTAAAAAAGAATTAATTTTCTTACAAATTTTATTCAGTATATTTTTAAGTTAATATAAAATAAAAATAAATCAAGAACGTGGAAAATAAATCTTTTTAAATATATTTTTAAAAATTTTAATGTATATATCTTAAAAGAAATGAAAAAGAATTTTTATATTAGAAAAAAATCTATGTATGATACACAAAAATCTATGCATATTGCAGAAAAAACATATTAAAAAAGTACAGTTTACATGGTGCAAGTAATCTCAATTTCACGTAAAATAAAAACATTTTTTTAAAATTCTTTTTGCTATTATTTTCAATATGTATTATTTGATACTCTATGGGTATCAAATTGTTGCGGGAATTCGTTAATTCTTAAAGAATTTTTTTTCGAAATTGTGCGCTAGCAGTGTATATACGTGTCTGAATTGATTAGGTGCATTAAAGATGAAAACTGTCAGCTGAAAATTAATTTTAATATTGAAGTTTTTGCTTTCTATTATTCCAAGAATTTTGAATGTATGAGCGAAAAATGCTTAAACGAGCAAGAAATTTAAAAGAGGTCTTTCATGAGAAAGAAGAATGGATTTTTGACTTGAAATCAATCATCACGGTGTTTTTATCAGTTGATGATGATTGTTTTCAGTTAATCTAATTGGATCCAGTTTAAAAAATCTGACCATTTAAAAGATCGACTAAATTTACAATTAGTTCACAAACGATCTAAGCTCGTATATTAGAAATTCGTTTCGAAATTTTTTCATCGACATAATCATAAACTAAAAAAAATTTATCGTTCAGGAGAAATACTGAAAAATCATGAAAACTATTGAATTATTACATATTTTTCTAGAGAGTGACAATGATGGATTACATTAGATACAGTAGAACGAATCTTGAATAAGTTCCAAATGAATAATGTCTATGTATATTTATGTATAGATTTGCGTCGATATTCTTGATTTAATAGTTATTTCATTAATCCCTTAATAGCAAGGTTAAAACTTTACGTAAAAAAATACCAATGTTAATATTAATTCTATAAATCTTTGAATTACCTTCCTTAAGTCCAGTTTAGTGCCTTGTACACAGAAGGTGGCAGGAGTTTTGAGTGATTTAGAGGAGTGGGATGTCTCGATTACTGCTTCACTGGATATCATTTTGA
The DNA here is from genome assembly GCA_018907035.1 of Sycobia sp. Sy_11. Taxonomy (NCBI): domain Eukaryota; kingdom Metazoa; phylum Arthropoda; class Insecta; order Hymenoptera; family Epichrysomallidae; genus Sycobia; species Sycobia sp. Sy_11. The sequence goes on along the minus strand of JACCIC010000060.1, from coordinate 992,797 downwards.
TAAATTTTTATTTTATTGAATTCCAAAGCAACTCAAGATAAAATACATTTTTATTATTTATTAAAAATAATTTTATACTATAATATACAATAGTAATAACTGTATCTTAGGTTTTTTGCGCGAATATTTGATTGTAAACTAAATTTCATGCACTTACTTATATGTTTGCTGGAGAAATTTCAATTAACAGAATATATTTAATGAACAATAAAATAAAAAATTAAACACATAATATATTAGGATTAATGAATGCATGCATTAGTGATTAATGGATGAAAATTAATTTTTTTATGGAACATTAAATTCTTTAGAGAGACTCCACACAATCTTTGGTCCAAGAGTCCCAATCTCTTTAAAGACGCAACTGGCTGTAAGAGGCGCTGTAACTCGTTCTAGTAACAGAGGTATAGTCTGTACAGGGCCGGACACGGGTCCTGCCCATCCTGGGCTTATCGGCCTATATTCAAAGGATTATATACATTGCCTGTCCTTTAATCACTTCTATATTTAACTTACTCGTACGACACGCCTGTAATCTGGTGTAATAAATTTTACTTGAAATTAGACTGTATTAAGGAATCCATGTAGTGTGCATAGAAGGCGTACAAATATGTTTTTTCATCTCAATCTTATTAGAATTTATCTTTTTATCTATAACAAAATATATCGAAAATAGGCGTTATTAGATTGCGCACCTGCATATATATATGCAATATTTTGTTCATGAAAAGTTAATATACTGACTAAGATTGAACGATGTATTTTCTATATCTATAGAGATCGTGAGAAATAAATAAATAAAATGTTTTGTAAGGTCTCATAACTATCAAAAAATATTTTAATGATGTGATTGAATAAAAATAATATTGCATTTATTAAAGATGGCATAAGGGTTGCCAAAGATGCATTTTCATACTAAAATATTATAATACGTCATTAAATATATAATTCTATAAACATATAGATTTAAAACAATTTTTCAACAAAAATGTTTTTTTAAAAGTATATTGTATATCGGTTAAACTGACTGTTAATGACTTCTTTTTCATTAAACTGAAAAATATATTTCAAAATTTTTAAAATATATAATTTTAATAATAATCCATGTTTTAATTAATGTTTTATAATACTTGTAATGTGTGTTAGTTTACATTAACTTTTTTCTTTGTTATTAATTATCAAATTTTGACAAGTAACTGAAAAATAGATGAGAGATGTATATATATATATATATATATATATATATATATATATATATATATATATATATGGGGAAATAGAATGCCAAAGATACGCGTGGCTGTACGACAAATCTTGTTACCTTGGAAATTGAAGGCTGTATAAGATGCAATTGCAACACTGTATAATAGATTTTCCGTTTTTTAAAGCCTCTCGAAATTCTCTGTGCGCATTCATACACATCGGACGTGTTAAATGCCGATGGTTCAAGAGAAAAAGAGCCATGGGGACAAGCAAGAAAGTTTACTTAGAGAGAGAGAGAGAGACAGAGAGAGAGAGAGAGAGAGAGAGAGAGAGAGAGAGAGAGAGAGAGAGAGAGAGAGAGAGAGAGAGATTGAGAGAGATGGGATAGAAGGGAAGTTCTATTGTATACCGTTCCATACTCGGTTTTCTCGGTTCAGTAATGTGTTGAAAGCCGCCTGACCTTTGTAAATGACGCCATACACGTTACGAAGAAGCGGTATATACGGGTTCCTTAACGTTGAAGGAAAACTCGAAAGGTATAGTATAATATCGGATGGAAACCAGTTTTTTCATGCTACATAGATATTCGCTTATTTTCGCCGTGCATAGGGAAAATACAAGGATTCTAAACTTATATATTTATATATATAGCACAGTTTTATTTGTGGCATAAACTTAAATCTGTGGGAGATTTTTTTTATTTATCCCTAATCGTTTAGCTTGATTAACCAAGAATTACGGGTTATGGTCACAGCAGAAAATTCAGGCTCTTTCATAAAATAGATTTTTATTATACGATTTTTACAAGAGGCCATTGACGAGCTTTCTGTTTTACTTTTGTACGATTCTTTCATCCGCAGTTTATTGAAAAAAAAGTGGATAGATTTATCTTTTCTGTTTTTGAGTAAAAATGAAAATGCGTTCAAACTAAAAATATTAAATCAATTTAATAAATGCAAGATAATAGTGAAGAAATAAGGAATTTGTGCGGTTTTTTTTTTAGACCAAACATAAAATTTCTTGTACTACTATGTAAATTATATTTAATTATTTTCACATTTATATTTACGTTATACTAATTGAAATTAATTAGTGATCCGAATCGATGATTTTCAATTTAAACATCAACTATTTTAATTAATTTTAATTATTTTATCGATGTATTTATTGACCAGGCAAGCTACTGATTAAAATCTTCTGTGAATTATTTACTAAACGAATGTTTAACAAAAATAAAAGCTCCCCATAGAGAACCCATGGAAGTCGCAATTAATTTAATAATCTACGAACGATAAAACCATCGGAATATGTTTTGTTTCAGTAAACCTATAGATACGTATCCATATACACACGCATTAAAGTAACCAAATTTAGCGAACTATTAACTGCGACGCGTCATTGAAAGTGACTTATTTATTATTGACATTATATATCATCTACGAATGCAATAATTGGCGCTTATACGCGAACTCTATGACGAAACTGCTTTTTGAATGCCGCCTCGGTTGAGCAATTCAGCGGAATTATAATTGTAATTTATCGGTCGCGCACGCGAGCGAGCCGGCGCAAGTTTTGTACACTGTGCAAAAAAAAAATCATCGTTGTACAAATTGTAATTTAATTACCAACACTCCAGCTCCCCCCTCTCTCTATAGCGATTTGTCGTGGTCGCGATTCTCCGCTTATAGTTGTTTCTTAAAATCCGCTCATACTTTGCGGTGAAGTTACAATAACCGTATTATACGTATATAGCAATGAATTATTTTCTATTTGTTGTATGGCGTATAATTTTTTAATTTTAACCATCAATTTTTAACTATTGCCTCGGACTGAATATTTTGATGATTATAAATATACCTTAATAGATTATATATTAAACTTATGTAACTTTATTCAAATTTAGATACGGTTGACTGAGAGCAGGTATTTTATGCCTGAATACTGCAGCTATTGAGGCATTTATGTATCAATACGTTTATAAATTAACGCTTTTAAATTTTGAATATAAACAAATCTATAATTAAATATAAATAAATATAATATAATAATATTATTAATCCATAATCGTTTCCTTTCGAATTTATAATTAAACGGTTTGTTTTTTTAATGATGTGAGAATCTTATTGAATTTCTATAAGATATCGTAAATATTACTAAACGATAAGTACCTTAATATAAGAAATTCTTTATTATAATATGGTACTTTATTATAAAAAATAAGAAATCGCAATTAAAAGCGATTGAAATTGGAATCTCAGGATTTCACATAAAAATTTTAAGTATACTGAAACTTGAATAAAGTACGTCACACGTGATTCAAAAACCAAAATTTTAAAGCTGTATACTATTTTAACATATAACGGAGTCGTGTGATCGTGTATTACGATGTTAATTTAATGAAGCTCCTACGTGAATTTTTATGAACTCCGTACGTGAAAGTAACATTTTCAATTATTTAATATGTCTTAAATTGCTTTTAATGAAGCCTTTTACAGGCTGAAAAGATGTAAAAATCGTAAAAAATACTGATCAAAAGCTTCGGATTCGACGCGCGTTCATATTTTTTTAATATAATAACAAACATTATAGGGGACGAAAAGTTTACACGTTTTCTTTCAATTTGGAGCTTGCAATTCTCATGGTCAAGAATGTTAAGATATATATTGTTAAGTACAGTAAAGAAAATTTTATCCTAAAATCGGATGTTTGCAGGGAAGCCTTGTTTTTTATAAACATTTCGATATAATAGTTTCTAGTAATTATAATTTATTGTACAGAATTGTTTTACCCATGTTTGTGGTTCGATTAAAAATGTTAAATATCGTACATTAATAAAAAATTTACGATGCAAGTATGAAAATGCTTTGACATGCTGTACTATATAACACCTCCGATGAAAACATTTAGATTGAATATCAGTTATCTATATGTTTCGTATTTTTTTAATTTGTTCTATTTCTACAGAAATTGAATTTATCAAGTTATTATTGAAAAAAATATAATTAAGATAACAAGGTTGAATAGCGCATTTATTTGTTGAAATATCAACCGCATTATGATTCTGAAACAATGGAGTTTTCATTGTGATATATTTATTAGCCGTAACAATGTAACAGAAGCGTCTATTATTTAACAAAATTACCAGTAATACTTTTAACGATCGTTAACGCTTCAAACGACATCGCTTTCGATTTTAGACGTAACGACGTATATAATTACGTTTATTCGCTGTTGTTAAAGAAGTATAATAGGCCGACAATTAAAGCACAAAAAATTTTACTAGTTCAACGCCTTCGCCGTCCATCGAGGAAATTTCTTAAGCTTACGTACTCAGCTATTTGGTTAGCCTAAAGTCTCATGGGGTTGATTAATTTTTTCCTGCCATTAGCGATGGGCGATAATCTGCCAATGAATGAAGTTTTGTTCATAATTAAATCGAAAGAATGAATGGGTTTTAAATTTTCTATATATATATATATAAATCCCTATTGTTCGCTTTCTCGCAACTGATCATTGCTTTGATTTAAGGATTGTAATCTCCATTTGTAGACAATATATGTATACAGTATTATTGAAGCCGCTTCAATATCGTCTTGTTTTCCTTCGTATACAAAAAACAAAAAAAAAAAAAAACTGCGGACAACATTGTAGCCAATCGATCAAACTGACTAAAATTTTGTCTGTATTTAAAGTTCAGTTTCTTTTTGGTTTTACTTCAGCTCATCGAAAAATTGATCCTATAATATCTTCTGATAATATATTTTATTTTAAAAATGGTTGACAGAATTGACTACTAATGTTTCCTTTCTCTTGCACTATGCTACACTGATCACAACTGTCTGATCTGATGGTTTCCTCCGACGGAGGACTTTGCTCTATAAAGTCTGTACGTTTCTTTTAATACCCGCAAGCTCAAGCCAATTTTTACAACAATTTGTTTTTTTTTTAACTTTCGTTATTTCCACAACCATATCAAGACAAATTATGATTATTCATGGTAACATGCAGCTCGTTAAATAGCGATTTCTTTTACCAATGAAGTATATAAATTATTATATTGTGAAAAATCGTCTTCAAATCTTCCGTCGTCTTGTTATGCGGCGTTATGACGGTCAGGTTTGAATCCAAAAATCCTTTGTATAAGATTCGTTTAAAGATCGTACTGCGCATATCAAATGAACAAAGTTTCCCGCATGAGCGTCACTTTTTGAACATACCGAACGCTGAATTTTGAATATTTCAATTTCAGAATAATAAAGTATTTCTAAATATATGCGTGATAAAAGCAAATTGACAAATTTTGTTGTAGATGTATATTTTTTAAATCTGGAATACTATAACATAATTTTTGGTTTTTTTTTGTCTTCTTTTTTCTTTTTCAAGTTTCAAGTTCTTTTTTTTGTCTAGTGTATGATTACAAAATTTACGTGCATATAATAGTTTTTTTCGTAATTCTGTGAAAAAATATATTCTGGGGTGTTGGGTGCTGTATGATCACGTCCTATAAAGTTTAATGTTTTTTTTTTTTTTTTTTTTGTTTTTAATTTAAATATTTGGTCAAAGTAACCTACAAGGTGTATGTTGAATTCCCAGCCTTTGTTGTTATTTTCTTCGACGATTCCGTGGAGTTGATATAGACGAAAAAATTAAGGCGAAACTTAGGATTGAAATCCAAAAATACACTCGACCAGCGTCATAGTGGCACACATAAGATCGACCGCTCTTTCGAATCTCGTGTGCAGCGTAGTGTGTGCAGTCACCCCCTCCCCATCACCCCTTACAAAGGCTATTATAAGTATATATATATATATATATATATATATATATATATATATATATATATATATATATATATATAGGAAATTCGACCGTAAAAACCGGATCACACCAGTTTCGGATGGCGCCCGATGCCGCCTGAATTATCCGCTCTAAACCAGCGTGATCCGGTGCTGCATTCACCCGCAGCGGCGGCGCGTCGGGCCGCGTCGTGTGGCTTTTTGTGCCTCGGCCTGAAGGGCTCATTATGCAATTGTCCCTCGTGTATATATACGTAGGCGCATAATGATGTCGCGCGAACAAAGCACGCGAGGGGGGGGGGAGGACAAGACGTTGAAAACGTTGAACCGCTCGCGTCGAGCCGTGGAATAAGCTTTCTGTGAAACTCGAGGCGAAACCCTTGTAGCGGCAGAATCGCGCCGTTTTAATACTTCGAGTGCTTTGGCTACTTTGCTGCACATGTATTACAATATTATAGAAGGATCGAGATACGAAAGTCTGTAGGACAGCGCGTCGCGTTGTTTAGAGCCGATCGAGATTATTTTTGTCATTGTAGAAAATTAATATGCAAGATCATCGGCAATTCGAGGGATGTTAAGCCAAATGATGGTTTTACTGATGTAATATCGAGCCTTCGGTGGAAATTGGTATCGGATTTTATTGGCAACTTGCGAATAACATTGAAATGAAACTTGGACTTTCAGTATTGATTTCAGGAATTTGTTTAAAATAATGAAGTTTTTTTAACGGTTTCTATTGATCCAGATACAAGAAATTTGTATTGTTGTGCTTATACGTGGATAATTGTGTACGATTTATGGAAAAACTTATTCATGTCAGAAGGAAATCTTACAGATATACATATTTTATTCAATTACTAAACAATAAAATTTAAATACACACACACACACACACACACACACACACACACACACACACACACACACACAAGCACATATTATTTACCCAGTGAATATAATTGGATTACTGTTTGAAACTTTCTATTTCTTACGGTGAATATGTGGCCTAAAACGGGAGATTTTTGTTTCTTTTTGACGAAACTTGTATTTTTCTCCTTTTTCATATACAATTTTAGTAAATTGCTTCACACGAGCTCGCCCGTCCGCGCGCGCACGTTCGGCGCTCTGCGCGTCTCTGTATTAAATACATACCGTATGGTTTTTCGTCGCGGAACATCGTGCAACTGCGCGACGTATTATATAAAACCAGGCAAGATTGCGCAAGAGCATCGCTTCTCCCATCGATATTATACGCGCATTAGTCGCCGGTAGTCACTGATCGTGTAGTGGATATAGTGACGTCAAAAGTACGATCGATTTATTTACCAGCTTGTCATAGAATGAGAATCGGTCAATCAACGCGATATCCTATATATTATATATATATAATATAAAGAAATATTCCCGTGTAGATTTTCTCTCTTTCCTCTCACGTCATACTTTTCTGCCTCTTATTCCTATTCTCCTTCGTCCCTTTATCACGACTGTAATATATAATCAGGGATTGAATATGAACAGCAGCACAATGCTTCGTGCGTGTAATCTGTTGTGCTTTACGTATCTGTCATTCGCTTCATTACGTTTATGGCTTGTAATTAGATTAAAGAAGAGCACATAATAGCTTAATGGTTACTCTTGGTAATATTAAACGATAAGATTGGAGTGGATCGCTTTCCATTTATCTCTCTCTCTCTCTCTCTCTCTCTCTCTCTCTCTCCCTCTCTCGCTCCCTTATTCGGTTTCATCCTGATCAATCTCGTAAGTTGTGGTACAATTGTAGGACATGTGTTTATTTTTCATAAAATTGATTGAGTTAAGTAATAAGAAACATCCGTATGAATTAATTCTTAATTTTTTTTATTCAATTGAACGCCCTTCTTCTTTCAATTTAGTTAAAACATCAAATAGATCTTAGACATAAAATTTCTTCAAAATTTTTTTCTTGACCTTGAAAGTTTTCTATAGCGATTCTGCATTAGATTTACTTATTGTCTGAGAAGAACAATAATTGAACCTCATCAATCACGAAAGTATATATTTCAATGTATTACAGTAGTTTTTTGCCATATGTTTCAAGGCTTTTAATGGTTAGTTCATTTTAGTTAATCTTACAAAATTTCTTTTTAGTTTCATTCCAATATGGTTATGATTTTGTTGAAACATGGAAAAAAAAGATTTTTGAGAATTGACTGAAAGTCACTTACATCCCGTATAAGTGATTTCCGTTAGATAAAATTGTTTTTATAAATTTATAAATATTTTCAGAGAAATAAATATTTTCAAAAGTCATCTACAGAATAAAAGATGTATTGTGTTAAGCACCAATTGAAAAGAATAAGAGTGGCTGCCAATCTACTACACGATGCGTATCGCTCATGGATATAGAATAAATTTCTTATAAGACAATTATGGAGTAGATGCTAGGCAGGATACCGAAAATTTGTTTCTGGTTTTTACCTTTTTATAGTAGATTGAATGCGCGATGAATAACTCCCCCTTCCCCACACACACACTCACAGAAAAAAAACAACTTATCCTAGATTCCTATCTAAGTAAATTTAATAATTCTTTTTAAAAAAACTTGTTTTTCTGTTCGTCTTTGTCCCTTTTTTTATTCAAAGAGAAGAGTGTGATTGGCGTAATCTTGCTTTTGGTATTACCGGTACTTCTTGATTAATCACGCATGATCATAGTATATACTAATAAATGTACTGTACACCTGTAATTTAAATATTTTTTGCTTATTATTCTTTTATGCTCATCTATGCTGATGGTACTGATGTAATCTTACATTTAACTTTTTTTCTTATATAATATTTATTGATGCTTTTTAATATAACTCTTTTTTATGCTATTACACAGAGTTCTAGCTGAAGGCGCAATAAGCGGAAGATTTAATCGATCTCTTTCTCATCAGTCTATATATATTTATTTATAGATACCCATACCGACACACACACGCACACAGGAGGTTCGTGTAAAATGTAAAAAAAATTGTTTGTACAAAGGTTGTTCAGGACCAGGACAATAAGAAGTAGTTGATTGTATTAATAATTTTGACATTGGGAGGGGTAAGAAATAGAAAGATAGGGGCAAGATATAGGATACACTGCATCTTTTGTTTGTTGTATAAATTTGCCGTTTTTTCCCCGAATTCGGTAACAAAAATAAGGAGTTTTCATTAAAAAAAAAAAACTGTATCCATTAAATTACATGGCAACTAGATTCTAAGATCAAAGTTCTAACTAGACGGTAAAGTGTTCAGAATGACTTGGGTGTTATAGTACATTCCGTCACGTCCATGCGAATTGATTTTCTTGACAATTTACTCCCGAAGCGCAGCGAGGGAGAAAATTTTGACCAGCTAATAGATAATTTTTCAAATTAGTCAAACGATATTTTCAACAATAACGCTTGTAAATAATCCTAAAAATGTGTTGTTTTTTTTGGCTAGAATATAGTATAAGCAATTCTTTTTATGTTTCTCTTACTAATAGAGATATTCTGATAGATCAAGCCCATCTTGTTTACGAGAATTGTTCAATAAAATGAGATTTTCCGTGTTTAAATGTGTATAACGGTTTACTAGCAACCTAGATTCTAATTTGAAACTGAAACTATATTTATTAATTAAGTAAAAAAAGTTTTTTTAACTTATGTATAGTTATAATGGGATAATATTTCATCGAAAGTAATCGAATAAACAAGTCATTACAGGATTTCTATTTGGATTTTGGAACAAAACCAATCGTTGAATTTTCTCGAAGTTTATTAATTTAAAACTAAAACAACATCGTAATTTTTGTAAGATCTTTTTCGTCTTAATCTTGGTGCTCCAAAAAATTTGATGTTATCATCTTTGTATGCGGTAATGCATTTTAAGACGAAAAGAGACCCGTAGTTTAACTTTGAATCTTGATGGAACGTAAATTTAATTTAAATCCGAGATAACAATTATGGATGGCCAAAGATTGTAGCACGACTATCGTCATCAAACCATAGAAAGTTATATACTCTAATGCCATTGGAAGTGATACCGATGTGTACATGGGAAATTGCAATTGTTAATTTTTACCGGGAGAAATTTCTAGTGACAGCAGAATTTGGGCGTGGCGGCTGTCCGCAGCCTTCTACGCCAGTGTACATTGCTGATGTATACTAATATAGGAGCATTGTAATTTTGATCATTATACCTTGTATTATATACCGTCGAAAATCATATTTTGAATTGTCATCGTTATATTCTAAGCATTTAAGTAATGCGATTACGATTTTCGATTTCTATTGATTCTATATATATATATCTATACAATGAAATTTATCGGTTAAATTTATCTTATCGCTGCCGATCTCCGTCGCCCGCCAAGTTTAGAATAGAATTTGGTCTATTTTGGAAAGAAGAAAGCGAGATGCACATTCGATGCTAATTAATAGAGATCGATGAATGTATATATGTTATTAACAACTCCGAATGCGGGACACGGCCGTAAGTCGTCGTCCCGTTAATTAATAACCCAAACACAAAACCAGAGTGGCGTAAGTCGTGCCGGGCCTACGCGCGTGTTTGATCCGTGCGAATATTAGCTCGTATATTATAATAACGAAGCCGATTTAACATCGGACATTATATATATATATATATATATAGCTCCCGTTCTTCTGGCGCCGAGTTTCGCTCGATAATCCAGGCGCCGTTAATTCCTAATCCTCCACCCATATCTTGACGTTTCATGGTTATTATGTGCCTCTTTTTTCAGACTATCGTCATCCTTGGCCTTCGGCGAGCTTTTTCTGTTACGCCGAGCAATGCCCGTGGGTATATATATATATATATATATATATATATATATATATATATATATATAAACGAGTAACTAAGGAGCTTGTTTACACATTATAATATAGCTGTTGGACAGGCCCAATGGGAAAATCCAATGGAAGAAAATGTTCTTATGTTATGTACAGATGCGGGATACTGCATAGGTGTTGCGTACATGTTACGTAAGGATTTGAAAAAGTGTACGCATATGACTAGCGATGTAATTAAAGAGCTATTGATAATTCATCTAGGAATTTTTGAGAGCTTTTCTATCAAAGAAATATTTTTCCATATTTTTATTTTATTTTGATAATACTGAAATATTGATAATTTGATCATTTTTGACAACATTGAGAAGAAAACAGATGCTTGAGATCAGAAAAACTTTAAAAATTTATCGAGTGAGTAAATTTAGATAGATATATCGTTCGTCGAAAGACAATTGAGAAATTGAAAAATAATTGAAAAAAAGTGTTTTTGATTAAAGAAAAATTGCTTTTCGTTAGCTCTATAAAAAAGCGACAAAGTCCTTGATAAAATCTGTTTACATTACATACTTATATAAATCAATCTTACTTTTATACACTCAGTCATCACGAAAGGTTGTAGTTAATTTCGTATATGGAAGTAACTCTGATATTACAGCATTTCATCAGATTGAGAAAATTAGCCTCCTATACCTTGTATATATATATATATATATATATATATATATATATATATATATATATATATATAACATACTATCACCGAATTTGAGTCTTACTGATAAATGTAGTCGACGTGTAAGGTAAATGTACCAATAGATGACTATCAAAATTTTTGAGATTTTAACAATTGACATCTCAAAATTATTGACTTTTATTGGTTATTATTGGTTATATTATTATTATTAGTATCATTATTATTATTATTATTAGCGACTTATTCGTTTAATATCTGTTAACGAGTGATAAAATTAGAAAAAATAAAGTAGAATCAAAGTAATAAAAAAATTAAGCTAAAAGTATCGATTTTTTAAGACATATTTTTTAAAACCTTAAAATAATATACAATATTATTTTATGTTTAAAGCTTTTATAATACTGAATTTTTGTTAAATTATTTTTCGTTTGATCGATAATACAATTATACTTCTTGTCTTTAATGCATGGCCTCATATATCTCATTGCAAAAAATTGAACTATAAAGAGAAAATAAATTTTCAATAACTTTGTAATTTTACATAAACATTTCCTTATTAAATAAGACATTATTTGATCTATTCTGCACGACAATCTGCCTATATTTTCGTTTTCTTTTAAGATCGACTTAAACAATTAAATTGTTAACAAAAAATTTACTCTAATTACTTTTTGAACATTCGCTAGATCAATTCACATTTAGCTGATAAAAATATGTACAAAGACGCTTCAATCGAGCTGCGAACGTAAAATGTATAAAAATTATATATATATATATATATATATATATATATATATATATATATATATATAGTAACATAATCTATATCTACCATATAATTGTTCAAAAATGGTCAATCTTCTTCAATCTTACATTTTCAGATTCAAATGATATCAATCCTGATTTATTCTTTTAAAATGTTAGCATAAGATAAAATTTTCACTTACGGTCATTAATTTATTTATAATTAAATAGTTATATACTCATTGGTGTATACATTTACATTATAGCGCGTCATGTCCGCCAACGCGGATCCGATCCTTTCGGACGATCGAAGTGAGTTCACGTCCTTTCTCTCTCTCTCTCTCTCTCTCTCTCTCACTCTATATATATATATATATATATATATATATATATATATATATCTACACATACACAAAGACGAGTTTTTCTTCCCTTTTTTGACCCAATTCGTGGGACAACCTGGGCGCGTGACGTCACCGTGTAAACTCTCCCTCGACGTGCGCGAGGAGGGTGTCATGGTTCCTCCATATATGTATATATATATATATATATATATATATATAGCGCCAGCTTCGTTCCTGACAGAATATTAAGACGCTCGTGCGGAGCGCAAGGTCGCGCACGGGAGAGATTCAATTTGACAGTTTCACCGCAAACGTTAATGGTCCGCGCTACTCCCCGTGCCGGTGCGCAAGCGGCGGGCGGCGCCTACGGCTTAATGCGTCTCGTGTCTCGACGTTATATTGCCGAAGTGGAGGGAAACTTTTATTTTATATACATATATATATATATATATATATATATATATATATATATATATATATATATAGGATCTGCACATGGGCGGAATTGAGTGATTGCGTGATGTGGTCGATGCCCGATGGGGTTCAGGGTTGTCTCTCTATATATATATGTATATACGCAACGAGCCCGAAATCTTAGAGGGTCGCGTTTCCCGCGTATATATTGATTTTCTCTTCGCTGCGTGCTCCTATTTAACGCACACTGGGGGCGGGGGCGTCAGTGTTCCGTATTGTCCAAATAATGGGATACTGTGTGGCACAAGTCGGGTCGAAATTATGAACCATTATTCTCTACAACAATTTAACAATACGCGTTTCTGCGAACTATAAACAATTATTGAATGTTAATATCGTTGCAGTATGTAGTCCGTATTAATCCGCCTTAAATTCGCGCTCTATGCTAACGACACATAAGCATACACAGTGATAGTAGTGGCAATAAATTGCTATTTTTGTAACAAAACGCGTATACTACAATACAGGCTAATTCGGCCAGATGAACTAAGGAAACATTTATAAAATGAAAAATGGAAATTTATTGCATTTTTTTGGTACTTGATATGTTATTTCAAAATTGATAAGCCACTAATATCTTTAAAAAAATATTTAAAAATCTTACAATACATGAAGGCTGCTTGGCATGCTTCTACAACGTTTCAACTCGTATACGGAAAAATTTGCATGAAACGTACTGATCCCCCGGCCCCCGTACGCTAATATAGATTTTTCGATACGCCGCGGTATTAATGTTTCTAACGCGACTGGTTGTATTTCAAACTAGAGGTTGTTAGGTTTTCATTGTCGAGGAAATAAAAATATGTATTTTCGTTTTGCTTCAGGTATATATATATATATATATATATATATATATATATATATATATATATATATATATATATTAGCGAAAGAGAAATTTCAAGCACCATTTCCACAATGAATTGCTGCTTTATATCTTTTATCAACCTCAAATTATCACTCGACAGGATATGGAAGCATTCATATTGTTTAAAGATATTTCCAAAAAAAAAAAAAAAAAAAAAAACAAGACAATGGACGTCATATCTTCTCAAAATATATTTCATCGTAATCCGGGACCTTAGCTGTTTTTTCCCACTACAATGCTCTACCTTTTTCACCCAAAAATCGCGAGGCCTCGTAAAATTTACTAAAGCGTATGAGAATTCGAAAGGTTCAAGGGGACTTCGAGGCGCGCCCGAGCGTCCTTCGCGTCTGACGAGACTGCGAGCTTCTCCCCTCACGGATGCTGCGCGCGGAATGGAACCTCGTTACACGTATACGCGCGGTGTAGCTGCGCGTGTGTCATGTGCATGCCCGACGCATCGGGCAATGCGCGCGCGCTAATGGACTCTCTGTATAAGACGGCAATTAATGTGTAAAAAAAGAAAGAAAGAAAAAAAAGTAATTGGCTGCGTTTAACGCAAGGACTGTATAAATATTCTACACCTATATATTAATATAATATTTAAAAAGTTGTTTATGTTGCATGGATCGTACGCGATTTCTAGAAAAGTACATTAGACAGCCGTAAATCTTAATAAAATGCGTCCTGTAAAAGTAGCTGTAATATATAATTAACTGTATTCATAATCATTAATGTAGCTGTATATAATAAAGATTAAGTGTCGCTGGAAATGATAGTTCGACTTCTTGGAGAACCTAAGAAATGAGGAAAAGTTAAAAATTTAGAGCCTTTCAGAAATTAAGAATTCAAAAGTCGAGCTTTCTCACAATAAAAGAACGACGAAAAAAAAGTTTTGGCCAATCGATTTAACGCATTTTTCGTTCACAGTACATATAAATAGCGTAATGAAGCTCTTCAAATATTTACTCAGACATTGCCATTTTTTATTACCTACCGATAAGGTAATATTGATCTTTTTCTTTATTTTTTTTTTTGTAATCTGCGTTAAATATTAAAGAAGTCGTATTTTAATATCTCGAGCCCATTGAATTTCGTGAATTTCTATTCCCATTCATCGGGCGCGCATTCTATTAGATAGGCGATTCAGAATTGATCGAGAATCTATTAGTGGTCCCTCACGTTTAGGAAAGCATACGTTTAATATTGAATCTGAATTCGCGGTGGCTGAGAACGGAGATTTGACGGGTAATTCGTTTTTCTCTTTCGAAGAAAATTAAAATGTCGGGCTTTCGTCCGAGAAAGTATCGCCCTGTTCGAATAATCGAAGCCTCTCCTATATTATACTTATTTTTATAATTCAATCATTGACCTCGCGATCACCGACGATATAATAATTAACTGATTGAACGAAGCAGATAGCTTCGATAATAAAATTTTAACCTTTTTAATATTACATATAATAATAGATGCCCATAAAATACTCATGATTTATATAGAGAGTCCGTAAATCGTTAAAGATCCTTTCGCACACAATAATAGTATAAGAGGGTGTGTCGTATTATATTCCAAAAATTGAACTCATTTTTTTTAGAAATTTTACTTTATAATATTTAAACAATTATAACGTCGACAAATGACTAATCTGGAAATGAGAATGATAAATTATCGTTCGTTAAGCTAATCACACTAAATACAAAATTCTATTGCGTAAATCATTCGTAAATAGTTCAGTTACTGGATAAAAGAAAAATTACAAAACTCTATAACCATAAGACTTTATATCGTATAGGATTGTCTTATAGAAAATAGGCCAAATAACAGAGCATATAATGGCTTATGCGGAATTTTGCTTAAGAAGTAAAACAGTATATCACAAGGAAAAGAAACTCACGAATATAATAATTCTTCTATCAATAATATTGGCGCCAGACTCGGAGAGCGGCGGGCATTTTCCTATATAGGAGTTTTTTTGAGCATTATCGAATAGAAATTATCTTCCGTAAGCAGAGGGGCCTTTTAATGATCATTGTTATTCATATTATAAATAAGATTCGATTTTGTTTTATTTAATGTTATATATATAAATATCGAAATTTGTCAAATCAAATTAAACATTCGCCTGACCTTATCTCCGTCTCCCTTGGGGTACATTCAAAAAAAAAAAAAAAAAAAAAAAAAAAAAAGATGCGCGCACCCCCTTTTCTAAAACAATACGAGAGCATACACGCCCTAGTCCTTATACATACGTGGTAGCCGCGGTAAAACCCCTCCCCGATCGAAGGCGGTGCCGGATTAAATGAACAGTAGGACTAGGCACTGCCTCTATAGAACCCCCCCCCTCCCCCAATCAATCTAGGGGAAAATGTTTTATTGCCCTTTTCTTGCCACGCATATAAATAAGTTCAAATTCGCAACAAAGCACAAGCGAACACTTTCGGCAGCTAAGTTAAACATATTCGTATAGACGAATTTATACGGCGTTCCTTACATTGTGCGTGCGCGCGCGCGCGTATGTGTATACATGTCGGCTACCGCGCGATACAATTTGGACAAGTGACGAGTCCTGTAAATTGTTTCACGGAAAACCAGCGAGCCCACCGTGACTTCTATACCACCTGTCCGAGTATATCGAATAAAGCGATTCCAGCATGAAATCGTGTTACAAAGCTATGACAAGGCGACAAGTTTTTTTTTTGCCGAAAAGAGGCCCGAGGACTTATACTGGATTGTATAGAGGGATTAAATGTTACCTATGCAGAATAATAATAAAAAAAAAAACATTCGAAAACTCAGTAAACGAGGCGTCGGCCAAAATTTGATCAAATCCCAAAAAAAGAAGAAATTTTGTGAAAATCGAAATTCAGTCCTCAAATTCTAAAACTTATGAATAATATAAAAAATATTTAATAATATAATATACTAATAACATAACATAATGTTTAAGAATTAATAAAATATTTTAGTTGTATGATCGAAACAATTAGAAAGAAAGTAAAAAAACACTTCATTTGAAGCTATATAGAATGTTCGAACTATAATTACTGCAAAAGAGCTGCAGGATATGTTTTCGAATATCTATATAATTGATCTAATCATTTATCTGATATTAATGACTACGAATTACATACCGACTATAGATCGTTTACAAAAATCAATAAATTGATAAAAAAATAGTTTATGTTTAGCATCTAATTTTGATAGAATCTCAGTTGCAAAATAGTATTGTCACAATATTTATGATAAAAAATTGACAAATAAATAAAAAAAAAATAATATAGTATTGTTCAAATTAGAACTGCATTTGAAAATTTTAAAAGTAAAATATAAGTCTCATGTACGTCCCCGTACCCGCAAACCTTTGCCTAGGGCCTTGTGACAGTTTCATTCGGCACTGATATAAAGCTGTATCGCCTACTCCTGTATATATAAGTCCATGCGTGTATCAGGCACGCACTCTGTGCAGAGAAGGGAAAAAAGGCACGCGTGCAGGACAAATGACGGAAGAAAGGGAGGGTGCGTATTAAGTTTGGCCTGGTTCCGTATCGATCCCATCGAGGGAGAGAGCTAAAGAACACGGGAACACACACACACACACACACACACACACACACACACACACACACACACACACATATATATTACACATTCACACACATATAGTCAGCCTAGTCTCTCTGAGTTCTCCGTGGTGACCATGGTGACTTCTATCTCTTTCTCTCTGCTGTGCACGATGATTTTGTGTATTTAAGTCTGCGCTGTACGATACGGGATTCTCAGACGGGCGGCAGAGCGCAATGCGCGCCATTCTTCGATCCTGAAGGATTTTTTTTTTTTTTTTTTTTGCTAATTCATTTATGGCGAGTCT
>JACCIC010000060.1:907500-972500 GCA_018907035.1 Sycobia sp. Sy_11 | reverse complement strand
AATAATGTTGAAATGAATTTTGGTATAAATACCTTCGCTTCTCTAAATTTCTATAGTTCTGTAAATATAAGGAAAAATACGAGTAGATTATATAACTATTTAATTATTAATCAATCATACTTAATCAAACGATCTATTGGAAATTAGAAAAAAATTTGTTTACTTCAACTTAATTTTTAATAATTATAACGAAGATGAATTAAGGAAATAAATTAATGAAAAAGTTTTGTACTGCAATTATAAATAATTTCATTAAATCTCTTTAACTAAATATTGATTTGAATTTACGAATTCTTTTTCCGTGTGCATAAAAATTTATTCGTAAAAATTTATGGCTATATTCGTTCACTGATTTGTGAAAGAAAAAAATAATGAACTCGCACTTAAATCCAACGGCGCTAATATTATTAAATGGAGACTGCGTCGGTCGAAGTACGCGGTCCTTGGGCCTGCAAGGCCGCGCATACTGGTAAAAATTTTCTTAATTCTAATGGAGAAATGGAGTATAAATGAAATATAACGTAACATTAAAAGCCATATAACGGTATATCAATATCCATATTAGACATAATTTTGGATTTATCTACAAATATCATGCATTTTTAATATGTAGATAATATCGTAACACGAATATTCCTCAATGGCATGTGACTGCATATCCATTTTTCTGTCGTTCTGCGTGGCTTTTACACGCAGTATATTATAGATATATTACAAGGACAAAATCATTTGTAATGAGCGCGAATATTAGATATAATAGAAAAGTAATTTGAATTTTGAAATTATAACGTTATGTACTGCAATGAATTAATAAACGTATATGTAATATATATATATATATATAATAATAATTAATGACTGTCAGGTCGATGACAATAATTTTTGATATTGTTAATATACTATAATATAGTATAGAGATTTAATAGTTTAATATAGCTCAAAATTATAATTACCGAGTTTAAACTTTTAATTTTCATTCAATATTCTTGTTATTTAAAGATTTTATTATTTATTCAATCGATCTGCATTAACCTAATGCAAGTATAGATATCATTTCAATCTATGTAAAAATTAATTATTGCTTCAATTATGTGCTGCTGAAAAACTGCACATATATAATAAATAAAATTCATATAGCGGCATTATTAAAGAATTCCTGAAGATTATAGGATTGGCTACCCTCAGTAGGAATTGAGGTAAAGAAATTTCCTTGAAATCGCTTGAACCAAAGTTGGGATTCACTATCCTTGTGAGCTTGAAAATCAAGTTAAATTTTTACGTTCATAACCATAACATTTATGGTTTATCCAATTTAGGCATGAACTTATAGAAAATCCGTCCCTTAAAAGAAGCAGATATGATTTAAATCTATAATTATCTTCATGAGAAGAGAGATTCACATAGATGATTTATGCCTGAAGCGTCGACGTATACTTTATTTTCGAATCTTTTCATTATCTATCATCGCTATGCGTATATATTGCAAAATTAGTATAATAATCTAATTCGACAAAAAAAATCCCTGCCACTGATACCGTAATCCTTTTTGCATCTATTCTTAATTCAAAAACTCGAGAAGCGATGGAAAAAATTATTGGATATGGAGTGCGCATAGAACGGGCAACGTCTCACAGGCGTCATAATGCAGATTGTTCGTCGATGTTTCTTAAGATCTGTCATTGTTGTAGTACTGAAAAACTCTCCTCCTACTTGACGTTACACGTGCTGCCTTTATTAATTACTGTGCTCTGTATACAAAGTAGAATTCCTGCAGCGTCCAAAGTTTTAGAAAAGCTGGAGTAGTATATCTCTTGACATATGGTTGTCAATTCATTAAACTTCTTTTGAATTAATTCTTAATTTTTTCAAATTATTTTATTAATAAACGTACATATCAGGATTCTAATTTAAATTCTCCTTTAATATTGAATTATTGATGAGAAAGTGGTGCAGGTAAAATAAGGATTTGTGATAAATATATATGTCAATATTTGTTCTTTTCATTTAGAACTCTTATGTCATGATCTTCCATAATCCATTTCAAATTTATCCAACGAATTATGTATTTAACACAAAGAATCGTAAATTTGATAATAGCTACGTAATAAATCTTGTAAAATAATAAAACTGTTTAATTAGACGCTTTATCGTTGGCATGATAAATATACATAAGATTTATCTAAAGAATCTCTTTAAAACATTTACTTCAATTCATAAATACCAACTATAATATGCAATTACATTCTATTTATTTCAATCGCAACAAAAATTCCTTATCCTATGCGGCATCATTCGAATTAACCAATTTAGAGGGTTCGTGTCATGTAGTGCAGTTGAATAATTTCCAGCTCATTAAACAGTTTTGCCTTACGAACTTGATATATTATATACATTTTCAACATTTTGGTATGTCGCTCTTGCAATCTTACCCTTTATCCGCAACTTTCTCATATTCACGATAATATATACAGCAGCTATATATGCAGTTTGACGTATGAAAGTTATATATATCGATGCGATGCGCCGTTCGAGCTGCTATTTATACGGCGATTTTTCAACTTGAAAACTCGAGACATTGTTATTTCCCAAACAGACAGAGTTATAAGCAATTGAAACTTTATTCCACGCCATGGTAATAAATAAGCGTTACTACTTAGTGCATATATAGTTATAATTCTTGGCAAATTTCCTACGGCCGGAAGAAAAATACCATCTAATCGTATAACTCGGCGATGGAAATAGCGACTATACATTGGCATTTGCATATGCGGGAGCTGGCACTCAATTACAATTAAGACGATTTATCGGTTGTTTGCACTAATACATGCTTATGTTCAATCGCGCAACAGCTTACATTATCTAGGATATGTCCAATTATATCTAAAAGAGTCTGTAGTCAAAATCGAGAAAAATCAAGAAAAAAATCTAAAATTTTTCTATAAATATTAATACTAATAAATTGATGCATTACTTTATCTTTGCTCGTTTTATCTAAAATATCTTTGTGTACTGTTAAATAATTTAAGCGTTATTGCAACATCTTGCCTCTTAAATAAATATTTAATCGGCACAAAACTTTAAAACTTCTCTCTCCTTCGCAGGATGAAGCAGAGTATGTCTCTCAACCAATTTGAGTAGTAATATATGGCTTGGCTAAATACTTCTCTGACCTGTAAAGTAAAAAATCAAAAATATATTAACTTTTATGCTAGTATAAAGTAATAATATATAGTATAAGCTATAGGACATTGAACATTTTTGCTGGGCCTTTACTCAATTTAACCACTCGCTCATATTAAACAGACTTGCTTTTTGGAAGAAATCATTATTATTGTTATTATTCGTTTTGAGAAAAGCGAAAAATGTAAGGTAACTTTTAACAACGTCGCAAAATATTTTCATAATATAAATACTATTATAAAATAAATCGACTCCCACTTGTCCGAGGTACCGAGATACAAAAGACACGATAAATTATTGTACTCGCAATCTTTTTTTTTATGCATTCATCGATCAGTTATACTATCATAATCTATCGTAATATTTGTGCATGTTGTTTTATTTAATGTCGTATGTTTGTGTATTTTTTTCAGCTCGGCCGCTCAGATTCATACAGAGGCGCCACGTTACCTGAGATTCGCGATGACAACAAAACTGCAGATGGCATGTATAAGGTATAAACAAAAATCACATTAATTTAGCGATAAGCTCTATTGCCGATTAAAACACACTATTTTTCATCGGTTCTATATATATATATATATATATATATATATATATATATATATATATATATATATCTAATTTTGTGCGAATCGTATCTTATGGACTATTTCATTTTCTTTATTATATGTTTACGATTAACAAATGACGCGAAATATATCATTACGTGCTGGCTTGAACCACTTCAAATTATATACCATATACTAATTAAATGTCTTTAAATCTTTAGAAAATTAGGTTTATAATGGCAGCTTTTCACAAAAGTGAAATTTTGATAAAAGTCAAGAATTTGTAAATATTATTGAACTAATCATTATAAACTATAATTTATTTATTTTTATTTGCAATTGAATGAGAAACGAAAATGTGAAAACCCCCGTTTTCAATATTCGAGAACCTAATCTTTTTGATTCCTTCAATCCATTTTTCCTTTTTGTTTTCCTTCTTTTCCTTTCTTTTTTCCTTCCATTGTATATGGGTAACTTTTCTGTGATCTCTCTAATTTTAGTCTTTTGTTCAGCGAGAGTATCCGTTTCTAGTCTTCTATTCTTCAATTGCCACGAACACTGCTTTATTGTACGTGGTTTTATAATATAAAACGATTTTTCTGAAAATTACTTTATGGATCTTGAGACGAATGAATGGTATATTCATTGAAATTTTAACAACCCAAATTATTATAGATATCACTTGTTCGGGGATTATTCGAGTGCAAGAAAGATTCATTCCATTTGAGAAATCTGCAGAAGTGTCGCAGCAGTGTAATTTCTTTGATTTTTAAAGAATGTTTTCTGGAACAATAATTTATTAATCTTCTAAAAATTATATTTTTCAGATATAATAATCATTATTTATTTGAATTAGAAATAAATTTATGCTTTATTAAATTATATACAGGTAGCTTTTCATTAAAAAAAAATTCTCATTTCCGAACTACGTCTCAGTTGGTAAAGCAATTTTAATGAAGCCTAGAAATGGTCACATGGACTATTCTCTTACAATAACTTTGTTGCTCTATCGCTGCGATTTCCCTTTTTTTCATTTGTATGGCATTGGGAAAAACGTATCGATTGCAAAGTTTAACAAATATGGAATTAATGACACACAGCATTTTTCATTGAAAAATAGCAATTCTACAATGTGAAATTACATAAAGCTTTACGATTAACTCTTTCTATTAATGAAAAATATAAAAATTACATCTGTATATTTTTTCTCAATCGACATAATCTGGCATTCAATTTGATGTACCATTTTTTAAGTATCTGTCAAAGTTGATGTTTACTGATCGAGAAAAAAGTCTCCTGTATTTTAAATGCTTTTATACGTAAACGTAAATTCTTGTAAATTTTATTTAATCGTGCCTTTTATTTACGAGCGTCCTGCATTACTACAAAGTTTGATTTCCTTAAACAGTATGAAAACGAGAATGTTTAAAAAATCCCATAACGAAAAGTTGTAAATAAAATTTTCAAATTGTTCTCATTTCCCGACCGTATACATGATATATATTATATATGCTAATTATATAAAAAAGTCTAAAAATTAGTATAGTAAAAGATGTTGATCTTTTACATTTTTTACAAAAACAGCTTAGTTCTCTATTGATTCCATATTCCATTCGTTTGCTTTAAGTTTATTTTTTGCTAGGATCAAGTTATTCGGATATTTTAGAAATCAATGCTAATGCGACGTTTCTATTATTAATTTTTAACTAATTATTCGTTTCTGATGAATTTTATAGTCAAGGCGGAAAATTCCCAAAAGAAAAGGAGGTAATCTTGATGACCTTAAGCAGGAACTAGTAATTGACTTTCACAAAATCTCCGCTGATGATTTGTTCCAGAGGTTTCAAACACATCCCGAAAGTGTAAGTTCCAATTTGATTATTTTTTATTCCATTGATATAATTTGTAAAATTCAAATTCAAAGCTTACAAGTCTGTTATCGTTTTACTGTATAATTTAATAATATTTGCTTCAGTTTTACTCTAATCACTGTGATATTAAATTGAATGGATTCCAAACTTTATTCTGTTATTCAGTGGTAAGGCTCGGTATGAATTATAAATTATTATTCAAACTAGTTAAATTTTATAAACATAAGAAGGTGTAAGAAAATATTTCTTTACAACGTTTACATGTTGTAGATTATTATAAGAGAAAAATCCAAAGTGTTATATAACAATAAAAAATGGTCCTAAATATTTGAATAATTGGACATTGCAATCCAAAAAAATATCTTTTCAAAACCTATTATAGTCAGCGAAAAATATTTGTTTTCATTCGCAGGGCCTTACCCATGCGAAGGCGAAGGAGAACTTGGAGCGCGACGGTCCCAACGTTTTGACGCCTCCGAGGCAGACGCCCGAATGGGTTAAGTTCTGCAAGAACCTCTTCGGTGGTTTCGCCCTACTGCTGTGGATTGGCGCGATCCTTTGCATCGTCGCGTATTCGATCCAGGCCTCGACCAGCGAAGATTCGAACAAGGACAATCTCTATCTCGGTGTTGTACTGGCCGCTGTTGTTATCGTCACTGGGATATTCTCCTATTATCAAGAAAGCAAATCAAGCAAGATTATGGAAACATTTAAGAATCTGGTGCCGCAGTTCGCGACTGTCATCAGGGACGGGGAGAAGTTCACTCTCCTGGCGGAAGAACTTGTCCTGGGCGATCTCGTCGAAGTTAAGTTGGGCGATAGAATCCCGGCCGATTTGAGGATCATTGAGGCGCGGGGTTTCAAGGTAAATGGCAATAATGAATACAATGTATTTCCTTCTGAGTTTCAATTCATTTTTTTTCTAAACAAAAAGTAATAAGTTTGAGCTTATATTCGGATTTTGAAAATAGATGAAAAATACAATGTAATGGGCTTAATAAATTTTTTGTAGTGATTTTTTTCGAGAATATTGTAAATTCAGTACTTCTAAATATCGAGACAAAAAAGAATACAATATAATACGTGGTTATATGATTATGAAATAATTTATAACGGATATTATAATAAACTAATCAAGGAGATTTTTTAGTTGTGTCATCTCTACGATTTTAATAAAATGTTGTTATATTGTATAAAAGAAATATAAATAAAAAATATGTATTTTTCTTATCGGCTAATCAACGTATCTAAGAGATGAAAATCATTTTTAATTTTTTTTTTTCAAAAACAAGTTTTTTTTTATATCTGGGCATTTAGTAAACATTTTTCGAAGAAATACAGCAGATGTTATGTCTGATGAATCTCATAAGTTATTTGTGAAAATTTATGACCGAAACATTTGAAGAAAATTAAGAAACAGTTTAAAAATTTTTTAAAGGAAATTTTAAGTGTCTTTCATTCTTTAAATACCCTTTTATTAGTCAACATAAGGAATGCGAATGTCGTATTTTTTATACGCTACAACTTATGAAAATATTATCTCCATCAATAAAGCACACCTTAAAGACTGACTTAAGTTACAGTAAGAGTTCAATTTCACCAGTTACACTATTTTCATTATAGAGTTTCTCTTTAACGTACTATGAATAGGTAATTAGTGTAAAATCTAATAAACTAAATTTAAGGTCTTTTTTAAACTCTCAAGTTAAGAAAAAATATATAATGCTGTATTTATTTGTATATTTTATTTTATTCAACGAATCTCCTTACTTTTCCTTTTATTTTAAAAGTAGTCTCTATAGGAACCAATAAAAAGCGTTTCCATTTGTTTTTAATAATTTTAATCACTTTTAAATAAATTGCATTAATAGTTTAACTCTAGATTTTATAATGTAAATATAATGTATTTATGATACAGGAATTAAAAGAATTTAAAATGAGATTCAATATTCACAGCTTTCTTAATACATGTATTTTACAGATTAATATATATATTTTGATTTTTGTACAAATAGGTAGATAACAGTTCGCTAACGGGCGAGTCTGAGCCCCAATCACGAACGCCTGATTTTACACACGAAAATCCGTTGGAAACCAAAAACCTTGCATTCTTTTCGACAAATGCTGTCGAGGGAACAGCCAAGGGCGTAGTCATCTGCTGCGGTGATCAGACCGCAATGGGTCGAATCGCTGGACTAGCATCCGGTCTCGAAACCGGCGAAACGCCGATCGCCAAGGAGATTCATCATTTCATTCACCTTATCACCGGCGTTGCCGTATTTATTGGCGTCACCTTCTTCATAATCGCATTTATTATGGGCTATCATTGGCTGGACGCTGTCATCTTCCTCATTGGCATCATTGTGGCTAATGTACCGGAGGGTCTGCTGGCTACTGTCACGGTCTGCCTAACCCTCACGGCCAAACGCATGGCTTCAAAGAACTGCTTGGTGAAAAATCTGGAAGCTGTAGAGACACTCGGATCCACTTCGACCATCTGTTCTGACAAAACGGGCACTCTTACACAAAACCGCATGACCGTCGCTCATATGTGGTTCGACAATCAGATCATCGAGGCCGATACCACTGAAGATCAGTCGGGCATGCAATACGATCGTACGTCACCTGGATTCAAAGCGCTGGCGAAGATCGCTACACTGTGCAACCGTGCCGAATTCAAGGCGGGCCAAGAATCTGTGCCGATTCTGAAACGTGAGGTGAATGGCGATGCCTCGGAAGCCGCACTCCTGAAATGCATGGAGCTAGCATTAGGAGATGTCATGAATATACGAAAGTGTAATAAGAAGGTCTGCGAAATACCATTCAACTCAACGAACAAGTACCAGGTTTGAAATTTTCATCGATAATACGTAATTTACTTTGAAGTCCGCGGACATTTAAAATTCTTTGTAGACAAGAACATTTTGTCACTATAAATTTATTATAATTTAATATGAACTGTTTACAGCTTTCCATTCATGAGTCTGATGATCTAAATGATCCGCGTCACCTGTTGGTCATGAAGGGTGCACCAGAACGGATTCTGGATCGTTGTAGTACCATTTTCATCGGCGGCAAAGAAAAGGTCCTTGACGAAGAGATGAAGGAGGCCTTTAATAATGCCTACCTTGAGCTCGGTGGTCTTGGTGAGCGTGTTCTCGGTTTTTGCGATCTGATTCTGCCATCGAATAAGTTCCCTACTGGGTTCAAATTCGACTGTGAAGATCCAAACTTCCCCACCGAGGGTCTGCGTTTTGTTGGCCTCATGTCTATGATCGATCCACCCAGAGCGGCCGTACCGGATGCAGTGGCCAAATGCCGTTCAGCTGGGATTAAAGTCATCATGGTCACCGGAGACCATCCCATTACTGCCAAAGCCATTGCAAAATCTGTCGGTATCATTTCCGAAGGTAAATAGTTAATTAATATTTTAGCACCGATAGTTTTTAATATATTTTAATTATTATGTTCTATTAGTAGGGGCAAAAAATTTATACTGGAAAAATTTGTTGAATTTAAATAAAAATTATTTAAACGATATAAATTAAATATTTTATTTAAATTATATACATCCTTCACTTAATCAATAAATATTTATTTAACCTTGATGAATCTTACTTTGATTGAAATAAATATTTAATTAGTATACCAGTTGGATAAATAATTTTTTGCATTTAATATATAGTTTTAAAAGTTTTTTTTTGATCGCTTAATAAAATTAATTCTTTCGTGTCATTAATTTCCTAGTTTTTCCAAATCTTACAGACCAAGAGTATATTATTGATATATTTTGCAATAGGTAACGAGACCGTCGATGACATTGCCCAAAGGTTAAATATTCCTATAGCCGAAGTAAATCCTCGGGATGCTAGGGCTGCTGTTGTCCACGGATCCGAGTTAAGAGAAATGACACCAGATGAACTACATGATGTTCTTGTGAACCACAATGAAATTGTGTTCGCTCGTACTTCACCGCAACAGAAGCTTATTATTGTAGAGGGTTGTCAGAGAATGGGTGCTATTGTAGCTGTAACTGGTAAATATGTTCAATACTCTACATCCATAATATATTTTCATTTAGTGCCTTGCCCATAAAGTGAAAGTTTCATTCTATCAATTATGCAATGTTTTTACTTTAAAACATATTTTATTTTAAAATAAAGATGTTATCTTTTAATCGTACCAGAAAATATAAATGGAAAATATTATTCCACTCTGTGCAGCTGTATGGTATTTTTCTGTATCAATAAAGTTATGAATATATTTTATTTAATAGTCACTATATAAGGCGATAAAAAATTCACAGCATAAAGTATAAATCTAAAAGTATACATGTTGGAAAACAACGTTTTGCTCGAGAAGAATTGTAACTTTTGTATTAAACGTGTTTATGACCGAATCTTATTTTCTTATCACTAGACTTTAATACAATCCTTAAAAGTATATTGATATAACAAATTTCGTATTTTTATTGTATTTCTTTTGTAATTAAAAAAGCCATAATAATTTTTTAACATAGGTGATGGTGTCAATGATTCACCAGCTCTGAAAAAGGCAGATATTGGGGTGGCTATGGGCATTGCCGGCTCCGACGTTTCTAAGCAGGCCGCCGACATGATTCTTCTCGATGATAACTTCGCGTCGATTGTAACTGGTGTTGAGGAGGGCCGACTCATTTTTGACAATTTGAAGAAATCTATCGCATATACTCTTAGCTCCAACATCCCAGAGATCTCACCATTTTTAGCATTTATCCTCTGTGACATTCCTCTACCTCTCGGTACTGTCACTATTCTTTGCATCGACTTGGGAACAGATATGGTAAGTTTATTCTTATATTAACTTCATTATTTTAATTTTTTTTGGAAACATTGTTAAGAAAGTCGAGAGAGTGCTATTTTACTCTCGCGAGATC
The DNA here is from genome assembly GCA_018907035.1 of Sycobia sp. Sy_11. NCBI lineage: Eukaryota > Metazoa > Arthropoda > Insecta > Hymenoptera > Epichrysomallidae > Sycobia > Sycobia sp. Sy_11. Next base: position 961,983 of record JACCIC010000060.1, on the reverse strand, counting down.
GGTAGACAAGAGGTTGTAATAATCGTAAAGATTTGTATTATGCGTTTTCCGTGTTAAAAAATATCGTATGGCCTGAAGGAGAAAAGTGTTTGCCGCTTTGGGTAAATTGGCGCCCTTGTTTTGTTCGGTCAGATAACAAATCAGTTAAATAATATCAGGAAAACACTCCCTCGCCGACAGTACCCATTTTTTTCATTTGTAACATAATATACTATATCTATAAAAACCATTTCAAACATCGTTAAGAAAAAGCCTCATGATCGTTACTACAAGAGTTTTCTGAATTAAAATTTTTCTTTGATTTATACTTTTAACTTTATTCTATTCTCGAATAACTAACAATCTTTCAAAATTTTAAAGTACATTTCAGTCTTAGACTTCTTCGTTTACAATTGTACATTTGATTGACTAATATTTGAATTAGAAAAATGACCAGTAGAATAATCGGTATTAAATAGCTATCTTGAAAAAAAATCAATTTTTTATCGATATCCTATAATATAATACGTTTGTACAAAAATTTTAATCATATTGATCTAATTAATATTTAAGATTTCTCTCATGCTACCTAATTTAAGATCAAAAATATCTTTGCAGTTGTATATTAAAATAGAAAGCAAAAAGCTTAAACATTCTTGCTTTTGTTCAGAATGTCCGACGAATTTTTGATTTCCTCAATATTTTTCTTGTTTAATCGTGTTCATATACTAATTTTTTTATGTGTTATTAGGTGCCGGCTATCTCATTAGCCTACGAAGAGGCAGAGAGTGATATTATGAAGCGACGACCAAGGAATCCTTTCACCGACAAACTTGTTAACGAAAGGTAATTTATTGTGTAATTGTGCTATGATTATTATAGCAAAATAATTACAGTATAAGAATTATCAAGCTTTCTTAAATAAATGTCTTATTAAATTGTTAAAACAATTTAATTGTACTTATGTCGACTGCCCATATACAAATTAATAAATATTTTTTTATTGGTCTTACAGTCCAATCAATTCAATCTAATTCTATCTTTATTTTATTTTTAGATTGAATTGATTGAACGATAAGACCAATAAAAATATATTTATTAATTTATTAAATTGTTTTTCTCAATTTAGATAAATTAAATCGTAAATTCAGAATCATGAAAAGAAAGTTTTTGCGACTTATATTATTATTATATTATATTAAGCGATTGAAAAAGGTAACATGCTAGTGTAAAATCAGTCTAAGAGGCCTACGATGGCTCGATCGTTAGAGCGAAGGACTAGTAATTTGGTGATCCGAGTTCAAATCCCGGTTTCGGCCGATTGGCACAAGCACCGCTGTAAAAATTTGCATGTGCTTTATTTACAAACAGATCGTAAAACTCCGCTGATTAGCACCGATATTTGAAAGCATAAATAGAGCGGCATTAAATAACATTTAAAAAAAATCAGTTTAAGACCGAATGAAATATTTATTCAAGTTGGAGCTAATATTAGTTTCTTTTCTGTCTTTAGACTTATTTCAATGTCTTACGGGCAAATAGGTATGATCCAGGCTGCGGCTGGATTTTTTGTCTACTTTGTCATTATGGCTGAAAATGGCTTCTTACCTGCACAACTCTTCGGTATCCGAAAACAATGGGATTCCAAGGCCATTAACGATTTATCAGACAGCTATGGTCAGGAATGGGTGAGTTGTTGTTTCATTTTCAATTATATTTTCGAATTAAACAAAATGTCAGGTTTCAATTTTAAGTTACATTTAATTATTAATTTGAAAATTCGTATGTTAATATTTTGCTTGCTGCTTTGAAGAGTAATATTAATACTGGATGAAAAAAAACACGAAAAGTTACTGATCGTATTATTTTGTTTTTGCAGACCTACAAAGATCGCAAAACGTTGGAATTCACCTGTCACACGGCCTTCTTCATTTCTATAGTCATTGTTCAATGGGCCGACTTGATTGTCTGCAAGACTCGTCGGAACTCCCTAGTGCACCAGGGTATGAGAAATTGGGCGCTTAACTTCGGATTAGTTTTTGAGACTGCACTTGCCGCATTCTTGAGTTATACACCAGGCATGGACAAAGGCCTTAGAATGTTCCCGCTCAAGTAAGTGTTTATATTTAAATTTTAGAATTTTATTTTGAAGTTTATTGAGCATTTGATTAATGATAATTAGTAATGATAACTATGTATAATTAAGTATTTTAAATCATGCATTAAATAGGTTCTCACGATGTACGGGAATGATTAAAAGTATTACAACCTATTTGATAATGATTCAAGGTCATAAAAATTCGCGGAAACCAAAAATAATTAAATTAAAATGTTGTCATTTGAAAAATTTGTCTATGATATATATATGTTCATTTGAATCTATCATCGGAAAGTTATATTTTTTATTTTATTTAGATTTAGATGCTCAATATAATTTATAATTCATTAATATTATATGATTGTATCTATTATTCACAGCGTTAACATTAGGTAAATTATCAAATAATTTGTATTTAATTTTTTAGATTTGTATGGTGGTTACCAGCTCTTCCCTTTATGGTAGCCATATTTATTTATGATGAAACAAGAAAATTCTATCTTCGTCGACATCCTGGTGGGTGGCTCGAGCAAGAAACGTATTATTAAATACACAGCTTGTAAAGTGCGTGTATAATAAAAGAAAGAAGAAAAAGAGAGAGAGAGAAAGAGAAACTATCACAGGGAGACATTACATCAGAGATAAAAAATCGACATATGCGCAGATAAACAAAAAATACAAATATTTATGTAATATTGCGTTGTGGTAACTTCTGAATCTTGTGAATCTTCCTCGTGAAGTGTGTATCAATTGTGTGTCTATTGAGCGAATGAAATAGACTTAATGGGGCCTTGCTGGTCGCGTGTAACAGTCTGGCCACCAGCAACCGATCTACTATCTTACGCAAATCAGTAACACTGGTTGCAGTAACGTATCCAGGTAGTGTTGAGACTTTAACTATGTTGCTTAATTAAAGATTATTGTATTCAGTGTCTGTTGTAATTGTTCAGTTCATTTGAATAATGTATATAGATATAAATTACATGCTTTCATGTTAGTATTTTAGTTTAAAGATAACTAAATAAGATAAATAAATTAAATTATATGATTATTAAAGCACATTGCTGTCACAGTATTAAATACAAAACAAAATTGCTCGATCAAAATACAAATTATTATAAATATTTTTATATAATAGAAAAACATATTTCATTATAGTGATTTAAATAATATATTTTAATAAAATACGATCAAGTACAAAAAACTCGCATAAATTGACTCTTGTAATTAAAATTAATTGTATTAAATTTCTCACAGTTTTTTTATGGCGGAAAAGATGTGTGCTCTTATGGGCTCTCATGTTCAAAAAAAATTAATCAATGCAAATCATAGTGAAATCAAATCAATAAATATTTTATTGAATTAAATATATTACATTTAAAATAAATACAACTAATAATAGAAAAAATTTAAAAAGTATTTTAAGGGTGATATAATGAGTAAACTCGTTTTTACATATATTTTAAACATTTTTCATATAAAATCATGTAAATTTACAGAAGCTAGAATATAGGATAATGTATTATTATTAAATTTTAGGAAGTTTTATACGATTTTTATATAAGAGCGTGTAAAATTTTCAATACACTTACTTCATTTTATAAATACATTAAATATCCGAACTTACTGTCGAGATCGCTAGAATACGCTCAAAAATATTGTAAAAAATATTGCAAATTATTAGAATTGAAGAATATATTAAATCATTTAACAGGTACAAAAATCATGATGCCTAACTTAAATATAAAAGGAGATACTTTGTGATAACGTGATAAAATGACTTCTTCCTGAACCGGTATAGCTTAACAGTTTGATTTTTGGCAGTTACGCAGAACTCCGGAGTAAAGTCTAGTTTAAATTACCGATAATTTTTTCCTTGTCTGGGATAGCTTTGTGCTGGTCCGCAAGGCTTGTAAGTGGCGTAGTATAAAAGCGATTTATTGTGCGTCTTCATTTTTGTCATATACAACAGTACTGTACACACTAAAGCGTGTTTGTATTTGTTTCTTTTTTCTTTTTTTTTAATAAATAAAAAAAGTCAAAGTTATCTGGTTGTTTCATGTAGTTTATTTTTAAACCTTATTCTCTTAAAATAAGAAGCAACATTAATACTTTCTAAGTCTGATCATCGTTTGTGACTTAACTTATTCAATCTTGTATTGGGTTTCATTATGATGCGCTCTCAAATGATATACTCAAATATGAGGCACAGAGAAAGCAAATGAAAATTATTTTAAAGATGAAGCGAATCAAAGAGTATGTAGGATAAACTTATATGTCAAGGTCTTATTTCAAAATAAAAAAAAATTATAAAAAGAAAATAAATACAATTAAGAGGGCAATAAATAAATAACTGACTGAATTTTAACTAAGTTTAACAAAGAGATCGATATTTACAAGAAACATCAACTAAAGAAAACTATTATAAACTAGTATTTATCTCCAAAGATCGATTCACAATATACCAAATGTAAAATGATATCGATCTCAGTTAGAAAAGAAATATTATCAATATTTTATATTAACTCTAATATTGGTAAAATATAACAATATTTAATCTATATTAATATTTATGAGTGAATAATTATTCAATATCAAAAAACGTAATTGTCTAATTACATAAATTATGTTTTAAATTTTTGATCTTTTGTGCAATATTCTAGGAACTTTCAGTTTATTTAAAAATATCCTCATCATAGATAAATACAGGTACAAGAGTGTAAAGAACAGGCAAGTGTCTAAATATATCATATTTTCTCTCATGTTTTGTAAATCAGAGCACAATAGAACTATTGAAAAGGTAAAAAATAAAACTGGTATTAATCAGTTAAATAATATTTGTTCTTGATGTTAATATATATATGAAAGCACAATTTAGGACGTTTCAGTTATCATGTGGGAATCTGGTCAGTGATTTCTGAGGCTTAGGATACATAGTAGTTTATGGAAAACTTGAAGTACATGAGAGCATTGGATCCCATCACTGCAAAATATCGTAGATGCTCTGTTTCTCTCCTGTACTGACAGATTCGCCCCTGTGTTAATAGAAAGAGAAATGGATATCTTTTTGTTTAGAATGGAAGAACTCGTTAGGGACGTGAAAACCATGCAGAACACCAATGCTCTAGGACTCAATGGACTTCTAGAGAAGATACTGAAAATAAATATAGAAGTGCATCTAGAGCTCTTTTTGTAAACATATAATTCTTCCTTGACGGCTAGTATATTTTATCCTATTTAGAAATATGATTCATTCAAGGTACCCTCGTTGTATCGACATATAGACTTGTTGGGTATTGCGGATAAATCACAGATTCTGTATAGATTCCAAAGGAGCTGGACATCGATTGATACAATTCTTGTAGTTGTTCATGCAGCAAGAAAAACAGAGTGAATCACTACTTTGAGTCTATTTATCAGCGACATTTGACGATCGGAATACATTAAACTCTTTGAGGTACATTTCTATACTGCTAGAAAATGATAAAAATTTAGAAAAAGGCTTTACTACCATCTACCAAACGATGGTTCATAAAAAAAATGAAGATTGGATTCTGCAGGAGGGCAACGATTCTAAACACCGCTGCAAGCTCTGCAATGAGTCGAAGACTCAATCTGGCATACATCTCCTATACAAATCCTATGGAAAACGTGTCAGCATATATCAAACAGAAGCTTCGTGGAAGACGCACAGACACACTTTCAAGCAGTGTCTTACCGAATTCGTCAGATCTGGAGATCGTTGCCACTAGAATACGTCGTCAAATTAGTAGAAAGCATGCCTCGGAGATGCCAGGCAATTATCGACGCCGATGGTGACTGGGCAGATTATGGATCGAATTGCATCATCGTTTGTAATATGTACAATGTATGTATAAATATAAAAGTTTCATCAAATAAAGTTTTTTATAAATTAATACGATCACGCTCTTACTTGATCGACTGTACAGTGCTATACAGTTACAGTACAGCTCTTACTATATATCTATACTGTTATCTCATTTACGTGATATCTGATAATCGAGAAGCGAAAATCTTAGTACTGGGGTGGCTGCACTTGAAAGCATAATTTTAGTTGATTATGCAAATGACGTAGAAGCCGTCATTATCACTTCATCAGACCACATTATACAAGTTGGGGATACTATGGTTCGTATCAGTTAGGGGTATTGATTGATTCGAAGCTAATCTTCTGGATTAAATAAAAAAGTTACTGATAGGGATACTCAAGTGACAACGCAACTTAGCAGAGTAATCATAAATGTTTATGGGCTTACGCTTTGCAAGCGGTATCTGCTTATAAGAGTTGTTGAATCTATTCTGTTATACAGAATGGATGTATAGGCCAAGGCATTACACGTCGAGGTGTATAGAAAATTTGAAGAGCCTTTGGAGCGTTGAATGACGAATTGGCATGGTCAATGAAGATTTTATCTAATTGGTCGCATACAGTCATAGTTCCAAAAATTACATGAAAGGGTTAACTACCATCTTGGGCCGTTTTTGTCGGAGGAATGATTGGTTTCAATTGTATCTCTATAATAAGATGGGAAGAGTATGAAATCAGCTTACGCAAAGCTCCTCGAGATGATGCTTTCTACACATTTATTCAGAGTGAACATTTCACTTTAAAGGGAGCATCTTAAGCAATATATAAGTAAAGTTCTTAAATTACAACAAATAAATCAAACCTTTAAATACTATGAATTACTTATTCGTTTATCCAGCACGAAGTGGATGATACTATCAGGCCCATAGTATCCTGCTATTGCAGGACTAGCTTCGATCGCAAAAAAAGTTTGAAGAAGGCGATTAGGCTGTATGGGTGATTAGGATGGCGCAGTCCAGAAGTAATATTCTTAAGGGTTTTTCCTAGGCTGCGTTCATACCATCGAATGATAAGTGGTTTTAGTGGGTTAAAATCTCGTATAACCTTGGGCTAATGGTAATGCTTCACAGTCGATAGTCTTAGATTGTCAAATCGTGTAATGCAGAGGGAAAACTCAAATTTCAACATTTATTTTTCTTGTTTTACTGATGATTCATATTAAGATAATTTTTATAATTACACATCAATAGAAAAATTAAATAATTTTTTTTTCAAACAGTTCATTAAGCTAGTTCATTATGTTATTCTAATAGTACTAAATAACAAAAAAGAAAATTTTTTTCTCAAACTTGGAATTTTAAAGTTGCATTAACATATTTTCTGTTAAATATTAACACCTTCTGTATGTTATCTTGAATTAGTAAACGACAAAAGCTTCTTAAAAAAACCTTATAAATAGAAGTAAATTTGCTCAAACAAATTTTTAAGATAAAAGTTTATGGTTTAACTATAGATACTATTAAATAAAGGATATATAGATATAAGTGTACCTACTAATGAATCGTACGCATTTATATAAATCTGAATTTATTTTATATGTTTTACTCTTATCTTTTACAGTTTAATCTACTAATTTTGATTGTCTTATAAAACTTAAACTTTGTTGAAATTATTAAAGCTGTATATTAAAATTATGAAACTCCTAGAATTTAAATTTAATCTATTTTGCCAGACTATCATTGCATAAAAGTAATGATCAATGTTATTAAAGCAAATTTAATGAGAGCATCTGATTCTACAATTTATACAATTTCAATTATATAATATAGTGTTCTAGTTCTTAAACGGAAATGTTTAATATACGAGTCACAGTGTTCTTCTGGCTTAGCAGTAGGCAGATCATAATTATAGGAAAGATTACTAAAGAGTTCTTTTTTTTGAATTTTTTTGAATTTTTTTGAAATATTTTTTATATATATTTATTTTATTTTTATTTTTATATTAGTTATATCACGCATAAAAATTTATTATATAAACTATAAATATGAACAATAAATTATTATAATTGCTAAGTATCACACATTTTACAGCTTTTTACAATTTTTCACATTACTCGTAAAAAAAGAGTTTATTTATTGTATTTAAATTTAGGCAGGTCTTTAGATGATGATTGTACATAACCTATTTTTTAATTAAAGTATAATATATAAATTTTATTTTCTTTACAAACTCATAATATTTCTAATGGAAAAAATCGTTTACATTGAACTAGTTAACGATTTTTATTAAGCTTAACTTTTCTTCTTTAATAGAATAAACATATAATGTTGCAGTATACAATATTTTGTATGCAATTTAATATGTCAAATACGTAACATAAAGTTCCAGAAATAAAAACGTATAAAAATTTAATATTATTCACGAGTCTACTATCCAGTAATAAAACAATACTACAAGTTATTTATCCATCTACTGTAAGTCTCATTTTTTGTTTTGACTTCATGATGGTCACAGTTAATGTAACATTCACTTTTCACGTATTTGAAATTACTGCAATCGTTTTGTAAATGTATCACGACATTCGGAGAGAGTTTTGATACTATTGAACCACTAATGTGTGTCACTGGATTATTCTGCATATAAACGTTGCATAAATATGGTGCAGAAGCAAGAGACATCTGTTCCAAAGATTTGAAGTGGTTGCCCCGAACGTCCAGAGTACGCAAATTCCACTGCCATTTCAACCAATCGCTTGGAATAAAATCAAGTTCGTTATTGGATAAATCAAATTCTAAAAGGGATTCAAGATTTTCCAGAGATCCAGCTTCGATACTCTTAATTTGGTTGCCACCTAAGTATAAGTACTTGAGTTCTTTTATGTTCTTGAAATGATTCCGTTTTATTATCTGGAGCTTGTTGCGTTTCAATGATAAAATTGTCAACAGATTATTTTTACACAGATTTGGCACAACTTTTAAATTATTATCGTCGAGATTTAAGTGAGTTAATGAAGTCAATGGTTCAAATGTCTCGTATTTCAGCTCATCCAAATAGTTCTGTGCAAGATTCAACGTTATGAGTTCACGGGCATCACGAAAAGCACATGACTCTATTTCTACAATCTTATTTTGAGATGCGGTTAAAGTGATCAATTTGTGTACACCCTCTAATCTGAGCGATGTACTTTCACATTTTCGATAACAGATAGATCGAATAATGTTACCATCGAGGTGAAGGTGCTGCACGTCTCTCGTAATTTTACAATCAAGTCCACTAATTAAATTACGTTCTAGATAAAGATGAGTAAGTGTTGGAGGTAGATCACGTATAAAATTGTGTGTATCAAGTCCATTGTCCGAAAGAAATAAATGCGTCAAAATTGGAAAGGCTCGTTTCAAAGAGAAATTTAAATTTCGAATAGAATTTTGACGCAGATAAAGGTATCGTAACTTTGGAAAACAATCGGCTTTACTGATAATCTTGTCAATATTATCCATGGGACCTTTATTGTTGTCTATGATCAGTGTCACTAAATTAGGATGTGGACCACCAAAATTGAAGAAATCACAGAATTGAATGCGATTTTTGGATAAATCAAGGTAGTTGAGATTCGGTACTAAATCAAAAGAACCTGGTACAACTTGATATATCTCATTAGAAGCAAGATTTATGCAATTGACTAAAACACTGTCAATGAAACCAGGATAGGGATTGGGAGGAGGAAGAATACCTAAATTTGGCAAATTTAGTACCACATGTTGATCTGATACTTGATCACATTTACCGACTGATATATTTTGTTCACTTGCAACAAAAGTATCCAGATTAATTGACTTGTAAATATTGCGCAGTGGAAAATGTATGGTTCCTGGCTCAAAGTAATCATGGGCTGTAGAGGTTTTTGTAAGAATCATGATCGAAATCAATAGTGCCAACACCGAACTCATCATCTTGTTACTATCTGAATGTAAATATGCAAAAATTTTATTAAAATCATTATTAATGGATAATTTTATTTTATTTTTATTAACGTTTATTGCTAAATTAATAATAAATTAGTAATAAACTTTTAATTCTTTGTTTTAATTACTTAAATAATATATGCAGGTACAAATTGCTAAAGAAATTATTTATTTTGTAATTTGTAAACATTTTTTGGAAAATATTTAAATCAAAGTTTCAATTTTCAAATCATTTATATTCTCACAAACGAATTATTCATCAAAAACACGTATAAATTCTAAATTTTATTTATAATATTTTCGTATTTTTGAGTACAAATCAATGCATACGAAAGGATAGGAATCAAAAATTCAATGGGACAACTAACGCAAAACATATTTATTCAAATTTTATAAAATAAAATATTGTATAATAATCTAATTCAGCATCTAACCATGGATTATAGATAAAAAAGAATAAAAAGACATTAATTATTATATGATAAATATATATATATATATATATATATATATATATATATATATATACAATATGTCATTAAAATGTTATTAGTAGAATTTAAAATGGCCTACTGCTTTTATAGAATATTTATAACCGTTAAAATATTTAATTTTGTTGCTTCGATTGGTCCATTTACAAAAACATATTTTAAACTACAAAATTAATAATTACTGTATATATTTATGTAATAATTGAAAATATAAAAAAGTTTGAATAAAAGTATTGTTATTAATTTATTACTTACATATGATTTTCATGATTTGTTCTTTAATAGATTGTCAAGAATGTGAGCAGATAGATTATAAAGTGCATAGACGATTCCAAAATTTGTATGCTTTTATGCAAACGTGATCCAATAGTTTTTTCTTTTCAGAACATAAACATCTGATATGAATTTTTATATCTATGTTCAAAGAATAACAGAAGTAGCAAGGCTACATCTATCTTTAATCTGAAGGATATGCAACTCACTGAATTATTGAAAACTATGGCAATAGTAATAAAATTTGACAAAACAAAATGATGACATGGAAATTATTAATTTTTTTTAACACTGTGATATTAAATTATTTCTCAAACCTGTCACTGTTTTGGCAGCGAAGATTTATTATTAAAAACATTGTAAAATACATGAAATACTATAAAAAATTATTACTTGATATTATAAATTGATGTCGAATCGTGATTTCCTGAAGTAAATTCTATTTTTCTCATGTATTACCAAAAGTAAGCATAATAGTATTTTGACTTTGACCTAAATATTCATCTATGTGATAGCAAAAGAAAAATTGTGCGGGGGTCATCATCATTAGTATGCATGCATTGGGGTAATTTAATATTGTACTAAAAATAGCAGTCTCTTTCATTAAATTGATATGATTTAGCGGTCATTACTAAAAATAAAAAATTTTAATCACAGAATATGATATTGTTTAAATTGTTTCTTAACTTCTATAATTCTCAATAAAGAAGATTTTAACAAGACTTTATTAGTTCCGCATACAGATAACAACTTTCGATTTTTATTAGAATATTAATAATTATGAATATTATGTTAATTTAATATGTTGTATATAAAAATAACTTCAAGATTTTTGAAATGATAAAATGTAAATTTTATCGATGAATACGAGCAAATGATAAAAGATATACGTCGCTTTTTAGACTGTTTGCTTTAAGGATTTTATTCACGATTAAGAGGTGTTATACTGTCATTATCCGCGATAATACAGTCAGAAATAATGCTGAATGTTTAGGACCAGTGCCGGCTTCGAGGGAGGCGAGGGTGAATGGGCACCGCCCAAGCTAGTCAGGAGGGGCGCTAAGCAGCTACCTATGTAAAGTGCAGACCGCCCATAATATAAAGGTTCGAGCAATGCAGAAGGTCGAATAATTCGTAATACTAAGCAATAGGCTCCATAAAATAGCAACAACGATTGTTTGCCAAACCACGTCCAAACTGTTTACTGAATTCTGTATCAACTAATGTTCAAATGAATGATGTATATCGAATGTATAAAAACCTATAAAAATGAGAAAGTTTGATAGTTGATCGTGTCTAAACTTGAATATCTACGAGCGCATAAATAATTTTAGTTTTATTTACAAAGGACTACGAATTTGGACGCGTGGTGAAAAAAAAATTATATATGTTCCAAGGGAGTGATTAAGTAAATCATGTATTGTTTCACTTGAACGACCTTACTCTTTTGATATATAAGTTTACCTGTTAAATTTCAGTGTGTAAAATTTAAATTTCTCCGCTAATTTGATTTCAGCGCAAAATTCCGTTTATTTGTCTTCGCGTAAAATAGAAAAGAAAATAAAGTCATAGAATCTAATATTACTATGTATTGTATTCAACAAAGAACTTTAAGGAAATTGCTGAGGAAATATAATTAATGAGTAGAAAAATATTAAAGTCAACAGAGTTTTAAATTATTTAACAAAAATAAAATAATATTAATTTTTGTGGGCTGAGAGTTTCTTTTAAATAAAATGTTAATATAATGTAAACGACTTTATAAATCAGTTTAGCATTCGTTCTTCTGTAAATTCATATAATGGACTAAACATTATCTTTTATACTTTTACCAATGATGGGTAGATCACAATAAAAATATGATAGTAGAAAGGTAAAGAAGGTGTAATTACTTATTAAGATCAAAAACTGTTCAAGTGTTTTATGAAATGAATAAGAGAATAATAAACAGTTAATGTGAATGAATTTTGTTAACGAATTAACTTTTTCTAGAGATATGGCAACGTTGCATAATAGAATTTATACCCGAACAATTTCAATTTTTCGACTGGTAGGTAAAATTCAGTGTAATAAATAAACCAGATTATTAGAAAAAACGATATTATTTTAATATATTAATATTTACATATAAAATTTTTTGTATTTAATTAAATAATATTTGACAGAACTTCAATTTTTTTGATAATATTAAGTTTGTCTTTATTGTTTTTACATATATATTTAATAATTTTACACATATATTTTTTATTTATTTCATTGTAAAACTGATCTTCTGTCATTATTTACTATACAGCTAACCAAAGTTGATTTGAGATGTAATGCATACTTGTACGTATAAACGATACATATAAACGACAACATCAGGTTTGCAGTAGTCGTCAGGCACTTTCAGCCGTGAGCTGCAGTCTTCAGTTGTTTGCAGGCATCTGCATCTATTTTCAGCCGTTTTTAACAATCTTCAGATATCTTCAGAGCTGTCTTCTACTTGCAGGCCTATTGAGACTTTTTCAGCAGTCTTCAGGTATTTTTAGACGCTTTTAACAAATAACGTCTCTTTAGTCATTGCAGTTTTTTTAAGAAATCCTCATTGTTTATAGATGTCATCAGCCATCTTCAGGAATATTTAACAGTCTTCAGGTATCTTCAGCTATTATCCGACATTTCTATCATCTTCAGCCGTTTCGAGTAATCTTCAGGCATTTTTGGGTATCATCCTTGTAGGTGGCAGGAATAAACGGCCTTTTTTAAGGTGCAACGAAAATTCGAGCGTACCTATACTCACCTCGTTCAGAGAACCCCCTTCCCTCTCTCCCCAAATGAGCATCCTAACAAGGGGAGGAAGTATTTTTGGGAGCGGACGGTGGATCGGGTAAAATAACTATAATTCAATACAGTATATTCATGATAAATATAAAATAACAATCCTTGTACAAGATTTGTTACGTTTCTGTAACAAAAATAAGAATAACGAAATCTAATTACTAAACAGGTAAAATAAAAGTAACGAAAAAAAATCAGCTAGATTTTAAACGCGTGCTATTTACCGCTACTTAAAAAATTCCGCACTATTTATCGCACGAATACCCAGTGCTATTTTCTACGAGGGGAATTTCTATAATTCAGGCTGCTTTTAATTTGGAAGGAAGTGGTGTACTTAAAAGTGGTAAAGGTGTACTTCATCCGCTGATATTTTGAGGAGTGCCTCCCAACCAGGATCAAGAATTAAGTAATTTATAATTATAAGATAATATTATAAGTAATTTATGATTTAAAGATAATTTATATATATAGTTAATTATATATATTGTAACCACCCCGATCGGCGGTCTCCGGGCGTTGAAAACCGCGTACGCTCGTAAGCGCGAATAATGCATTCGCGAGCCTAAGTGCCGCGCGACGCGACGCTTGACCGAGAGAGATGCGAAAGCATTCTTCTCCGTCTAGCCAAGGCGCAGTGCAGACGTTCTTAAGCTCTACAACTTACGTCCTGACGAAAAAGCTATAGCCCCGCATCGAGAGTGGCTCGTACACATATGTACGCCAGACGAGGTATCTCTATAAGCCAAGAGGCTCATTATTAGCATATACGTCTCTGACTGAGAGGATCTAGCGAGCGTCCAGCTCCCAGCTCCGACGACGCCCGTCGAAGCCTTGTACGCATCTGGAGAGCGACCTGCTCCCCAGTCATCACCATCCGGCCGACAGGAGTCGTGCACGGCCTGAAGCCAGAGAGCATCCCGCTCTCTGTCGCCATCTCCACCCAGCCGACGGCCACGGCAGCAGCAGCATCTTCTACGGCCTGCCCAACGAGAGTCGAGCAGCGAGAGAGAGAGAGAGAGAGAGAGAGAGAGAGAGAGAGAGAGAGAGAGCGACGACTGCCGCGTCAGTAAGCTGGAGAATAATAAAAAGGAAGCACCACCCGCGGCTCAGCAACCGAAAAACGGAAGCATCCGAGTAACACCAAGCCCCCTCAACGAGGTTACAGTGGCCAGGAGACACCGGTCCACAGTACCCAAGTCGGGGGAAGCCAAGAACTCCCGCTAGCAGCAACATCCAGCAGACAAATTACCCCTTTTGTCATTATTTGGCACTATCCACATCCCGCCATGCTGCCGCCAAGCACGGCTATGCCAGTCATCGGTGGCCCGAGCACGGCACCACTCGAGAACCACCAACAGGCACGTAACATCAGCCTACAGAATACTACCGGCTGGCCCTTCGAGAACGCGTATCTCAAAGAAACCCGGACAGGTCAGCTGTTACGCCAATGGTATGTACAGTTCTCGGGAGGACCGAAAGAGGACGTGCAAGAATTCATAGACAGATTGGAAGAGACAATAGATAGTCTCGATATCCCGGCGTCAGAAATTTTAAAACTAATTCCTGGCATTTTGAGCGGTACTGCGCGCATATGGGCCCGACCCATTAACAAGACCTGGAGGTCTCTCAACGACTGCAAGTCAGCACTACGTTGCCAATTCAGGCCTATAGATTACACCTTGCGACTTGAAGAAGAGCTGAGGAATCGAACACAAGGTTCAAAAGAACCAATCGGCTCATACCTCCGAGGAATGCGAGTACTGCTTAATAAAATGTCGCCGGCGCTCCCCCTCGAATCTCAATTAGACAGGATATACCGCAATCTAAATACTGACTACCTCAACAAGATCGACTGTGGGAATCGGTCGATGACCTACAGCTGCTAGGACAGCGTCTAGAATTGAAAAAAGAACTGACCCGACGATATAAAGAACCACCCCAGCTGAAGACTGTATGGTGAGCACGGCAGCATGCGCACCAGCAGAAAGAAATAGTAGACACTCGAGATTAGCCGCACTAGCCAGCGAAAGGGTACCAGATGTGCAAAAATACGTGACGCTGGTCGAACCGTCAGGTCGAACAGTCAATACTAACTAGGCAAGACGATAAAAATCCACGTAACACACAAAAACCCAGGAGCTACAGCCCATCGCCTCGAAGTGCACGCACATTATCATCAGAACTACAAAAACGAAACATGAGGCGACAACGAACATCACCAACCCGATATCGATCCCCATCACCTTACCGAAACCGAACACCCCCCACACATCCACCAAATACAGATCCCCATCACCATACCGAGATAGTTGTACGCCCAACCGATCCTACCGAAGCCCCTCACATAACCACAATCCTGATCGACCTAATTACAACAGAAACCGACAAGATCGGTCGCAGACACCAGAATACCGGCATGAACGATCGAGCCGCGAGGAACACAGAGATCCATCAACGTGTTGCGAACAGATGATTTTAACTTACGACTAATATTTAATTAATGATTTATATGTTAAATATACATATACATATGCATACACATAGCCTTATCAGAATTTTAATAGCTTCTTATGTTATAGTATGTAATAGCTTATTTCGCGTAATTATAGAATATTCTTATAAATTAAATATAATAGTTTCGATATAGTTGTAAGATACATTGTTAAGTATAATGTTACATCAATATGCGTTATATTTAAAAGTTTGTATTACTTTCACAAGAAAATTATGTCTTAAAAGGTCTTTGTTTGGTTTCTTATAAATATTAAGATGAAGTTTCTTTATAATGATTCGATGTAATACAATATTAACTAAATAAATGTAAATATAGTAATGTAATCGAGCCCGGGATCGATGTTGAGTGACATATGATATTTAAATTCTGATATCTTAAACCTCAGACATAGCGGCAACAAGGCGAAAGCAATTCTGCGAGTTGCTTTATAATGTATGTAAAGATGTATATATATTCAACAGAGCGTGAGGCTGTCAACGAACGACACGATGCACCATCGACGGAGCACGCTTCGAGCGATCAGCGCCGTTCTACACCATCGCTGCGAATAACGATGAGAGAGCTGAGGCAGCAACGGAGAGCAACACCTTAAACAGCGAGCATCATGCGAATGCGCCGAATACGGTGAGAGATTTACAATCTGCGTCTGCGTTTCATGAGATTGATTCTACTACGCGTCTAGCGAACATTTTCGAGAGAACCATAAGTGCTTTGCGGGAATCGTCCATGGTGGAAAATAATTCGCGCTTTGTTAACCGTTTGACCACGGTAAAGAGTCTACCGTATTTTTCGGGTGAACCACTAGAGTGGTTACAATTCAAGGAGGCTTTCGAATTGTCGACAGAATTAGGACAATATAGTAATCGCGAAAATGTTGCGCGGCTACTGACGGCATTGAAAGGAGAAGCTCGCGAACTCGTAAGCACTTTGTTTGCCACTAGCCGTGATCCATCTATAATAATGCGTACTTTAGAGTTGCACTACGGCAACAAAAAAGTGAAAGAAAGGTGACGCTGGTACGTTTCGCAACGAAACTGAAAAACGCGACAACAGCGTTTAAGTCGTTTAAATTAACCGGGTACTTATCTAGCCCTTATTTAATAACATCGATAATTAATAACATCGGGCATAAACTTCCGTCCGCGCTAAAATATGCCTATAACAAGGCAAGCAGCTGCTATATCTGAGGAGAAATCCGACCTCGAAAAGCTAAGTGATTTCTTGTATACAGAAGCCGAAGTAGCTAACGCCGCGGGCCTGTTTGATAACCAAAGTTATGCTTCCGTAACTCGAAAAAATGTAGCGTCGAGAAGAGAAGAGAAGTGTTTTTCAAAAAATGTTTATATGACGAAACATGCATCCGGTCGTAAATATAAGCGCAATTACGTAAGTACCAATAACACGTGTGTACTTTGTAAACGTGATGAACATCCACCCTCGGAGTGTGCATTTTTTCTGCGCGAATCTGTAAATAAACGGTGGAATATAGCGAAAAAATATGAATGGTGCTTTGTGTGTTTAGCGCCGGGGGAATTTTGTACAAATTGTAGGAGCATCAAATGCTCTAATTGTGAGAGACCTCACCACGCACTATTGCATAATGATAAATCCGAAAGCATAAATTATGAACGACATATTCAGAGTCATTCGGGGCGTTCTAGCGCGCGAAGACACGTAATTCAAGAATGACTAGAAACGTCGGCTGTCTTACTCAAAATTCTACCCGTTCGCGTTATCGGGGCTGATCAAATTTACGAAACATTTGCATTGCTCGATGAGGGCTAAACAATAACGTTAATTGATAAAAGTTTAGCGACAAAAATAGGAGTAAGAGACCAGACATTGCAATTAATTTTGAAGGGCATAAATGGTGAAAAATGTATTTCAAACTGCGAGAAAATACGCGTAAAAATTAAAAGCGCATATGGGGAATATGCGTTACGAAGTGCAGTTTCCATTAAAAACCTTAATTTAAGTTCACAAACAATTTCAGATAAATTTATTAATAGTTTAAACAGTATCGTAAAAGAAAAACAAATAAGTCCGTGTTATAATCCACGTGTCGAAATGCTAATCGGGCAAGATAACTGAGATCTTATAGCTCCACGCGAGTTGATTGCGATACCGAATACAAATTTGGCGATATCACGGTGTTATTTAGGCCGGGTGCTGCATGACCCGACTTCTCGTGTTACAAAATCAATTCGTACAAAGACAAACACGACAAGAACAATGGTTGTTCATGATTCATACGCATTAAAGAATAACGATGAACGCGGTCGCTCGTTGAACGACTTAATTAGTTATTATTTTAAACTTGAAGCCATTGGTGTAAGCGATGAATTGAGTTTAAAAAATAAATAGGATCGCGCTAAAAACATTCTCGATGAAACGTGTCGTCGCGTTGGACAGTCATGGGAGATAGGCCTTTTATGGAGGGATGACGAGCCACCAATCGCTAATAGCTTGATAACAACAAGGAAAAGGTTAATTTCATTGGAAAGAAAATTGGATAGAGATTCTAAATATGCAGAGTTATATTATGCGGAAATGAGACGTTTTATAAATCTCGATTACGCGAAGATCGTAAAAAACAAAGAAGGTCCGCGCACGTGGTATGTTGCGTCCAGCAACGACTTCGGATATATATATATAGATATATATATATATATATATATATATATATATGAATACACACATATATATATAGATATACGCATTTACGTATCTACGTATATACGGGTGTGCGTGTAAATATTTACACAAATGGTCATCCCCTTGTAGTTTCTCGCGCCGGGAATGTGCGCGGAGTTTGAGCGAGGAGGAGAGTGAAATAGAAATTGATAGAAAGAAAGAAGAAAAGGGACGAGCGTCTGGCAACGTCGCGATTGCTCTGCCTACGGAATATATATAATATATATATATATATATATATATCTGCGTATAAGATACGGAAAAAGAATATTCTAAAATTTTTCTGTGCCTGAAATTGGAAAAGTGCAGACAGCGTCGAGTGACGAACTGCGCACGCCCTCCGCCCCCCCCGCAATAAAAGTCAGATGCGGCCCAAACGAGGCTGCCTGGCTGCGGGCCCGCCGTAATGCGGCGTGGGCTGAAGTGCTTTCTCTCTTCCCCCCCCCTCGCCGATCGTACTTCCTCCCGCGGAAACTCGGGACGAGTGGAAGGCGCGCTAATGCGACTTTTATGACCCCTCCCCCTTTGTATACACTAAGGAATTTTGGGGCGAAATACCAGCGAGAACGACACTACGAAGAAAACTACGAATTTTAAAAGCAATTTATATAATGAATTAATATTTGAAAATATAATACCTGCTTCGAAGTCTTTTTCTAATTTTAAATAATTATAATTATTGTCGCGAGAACTTACTTTTTGCGAACCGTAATTATTATTATAATATTAATTATTATTATAGTTTTTAATTATTATTAACAAAGTTAGTTATTATCTTGAACGTTATCTTATTTTTAATCATTATTATAGTAAGGTTGATTATTATTATCAATATTTATCTTATTATTTTAATTATTATTATTGTTATTACGTTAATTACTACTTTGCGAACCACAGTTATTATTATAGTTTTTAATTATTATTATTATTATTAACAAAGTTAGTTATTATCTTGAACGTTATCTTATTTTTAATCATTATTATAGTAAGGTTGATTATTATTATCAATATTTATCTTATTATTTTAATTATTATTATTGTTATTACGTTAATTACTACTTTGCGAACCACAGTTATTATTATAGTTTTTAATTATTATTATTATTATCAACAAAATTAGTTATTGTCTTGAGCGTTATCCTATTTTTAATCATTATTATAGTAAGGTTGATTATTATTATCAGTGTTTATCTTATTAATTTAATTATTATTATTGTTATTACATTCTTTCCTATTAATTGTGCTTATCTTATTTGTAAATCATTCTTTTGATATTATTACCAAGATCATTATTATTAAGATTTTTACCATTACTATCAGTAGTTATTATTACAATTATTATTTTTAGTATTAATATTCAGGTTTTTAACGCGTATTCACCACTATAAAATGTAATAGTTCATAAGAGTATGTTATTTTATATTAGCATTATAGGTAATCAATAATTATTATTTTAATAATCATAATTTTTTCAAATATTAAATAAGTTAGTTATAATTCACGACGACGCCTAGGTTCGCTCCACGTAGTATACGAAAAGTCTTTGTCGAGCAAAAGAGAAAGTAACAATCATAATAATATTTGTACGAGATGAAGGGAAGTATAATATTCCTATAATAAAAAAACGTCCCTTCATCTCTCCCACCACCATGTATTTTCTCAGTGGAGAAAATTTCGGCAGCGTCGCGCCCCGACTATAAATACGGGCCCGCTGGACTGCGAAAAGCAGACTGCCGGTCGCGTTTGCGTAGCGTAGAACTTATTTCTTGTATTTTCCTAATACTATATAAAATTTTAAAATAAAAAGTAAGCACTATATATATTTTTTTCAAGTTCTTTTTTTTACCTTCGTATTCCGCGATACGCGCGCTTATTTTTAGGGCGGGAGACACGAGTCTAGGAGACAGAAAGCTGTCGCTGGACCCGTAGACTCCGCTAAAGATAAGCGCGACGACCCGAGGTAATAGCGGGAGGCCGAACGCGTGCCGCTGCTACCCTTGGGGGATATTGGAGCCGTCGCCGCTCCAAGTCCGACACGCTGGGGTGAGAGCCGCCCGGGAGTGGCCTCAACCAGCGTCGAAACAGCACCGCGTCGCGCCGCACCCTCGCGAAATAAGTGTATCCGCGATCTGCCCCGCGTGTCCCCGGCTTCAACACGCGAAAGCGTTGGCCGAAAAACAAGGGGGCATTTGCCGGTAAATAACGGCTTAAAATCGCCGTTAAGATTACCCGGGTGGCACCAACTTCGGTTGGACGTCACAGGTATCTGCCGCACTTTGGGGTTTTAAACGCAAACAAATATAATAAAGTTCGTCTTGTATTCGATGCTGCTGCCAAAACATCGGGGATCAGTTTAAATGATCAGCTGTACACAGGGCCGGAGTTATTACAATCTTTGCCGGGTATATTTATCAGATTCCGACAATACGCAATAGCGGTAAAGAGTGATGTAAAAGATATGTTTCTGCGGGTACACGTGAGAGAAATTGATCGCGGTGCGCATCGTTTTCTCTGGCGCGACCATGATAGAAAGAATGAGCCGCACATCTATGAAATGATCAGCTTAATTTTTGGGGCTAAATCCTCTCCGTGTAGCGCTATGTATGTAAAAGATAAAAACGCAGCTGAATTTGCAAAATCGCTTCCGGAAGCGTCGAAAAATATAATAAAAAATAGCTACATGGATGATTTTTTTATGTAGCAGCAAATCAATTTTTGAGGCTCAAGCGCTAGTACATAATGTGATAAAAATAAATGAACACGCAAACTGTTTTATGCACAGTTGGGCGAGTAATGTAGCGGATGTTTTACCAAAACACTCTGAAAATAATGAAGCAACGAAAAAAAATGAAATGCGCTTGTATGACAAAGAAAAAGAACGCGTGCTAGGATTTCACTGGCATACGCGCGCAGAGGATTTAAAATTTAATATAGAAATGACAAAAATACCGAAAGAAATTATTACAGGAAATATAAAACCTACTAAAAAGGAGGTATTAAGAATAATAATGTCTATTTTCGGCCCTTTAGGTCTTATCGCGCCATTTACATTAAAGTCGAAAGTGCTTATGCAACGGATATGGCTTAGCGGCGTTGATTGGGATCAAAATATACGCGATGACGATTTCGATTGGAACGATTGGCTCAAAAACCTTAGTAGTTTAAAAGAATGCCGTATACCACGTTGTTTGACACCAGACTATTTCGATGAAGAGAAGGTTCAGCTGCATATATTTTGTGATGCTAGTCTAACGGCATTCGCGGCCGCCACGTATTTACGCGTCAAGTTTACAACAGGAATCAATAAAGTATCGTTAATCATAGCTAAATGTCGAATCGCACCGTTGAAGCCAACTACAATTCCGCGTTTAGAGTTACAAGCAGCTCTTCTAGGATCTAGGTTAATGAAATTTATAAAAAGTGAAATGGAAATAAATATTGAAAGTTGCGCTTTATGGACCGATTCTACGATAGTTTTATCATGGATCAAAAATGAACCTCGCACGCGTCAAATTTACGTTGCTAATCGATTAGCTGAAATCGCGGAGCTGACCGGAAGTTCGGAATCGCGCTATGTACCTTCGAACCAAAATCCAGCAGATCATGCGACGCGATTTGAATGTCCGACGTTACGCAATGATTCGCTGTGGTTTACAGGACCAGAATTTTTAATGCAAGATGAGCTCGACTGGCCCAAAGAAAAACTATTAAGTAAAAAAGAAAGTGATAGCATAGATAATTTAGAAAAACGTAAAGCGTGTGTTTTTACAACAAAACCTGTAACTCTTCAATTTCCTCTTATATAAGGCTATTAGGATGGCAGGGGTTTCTGATCATAGCGCGGCGTGTGAGAAAATTATTTAATCGCTGGACACAGAAAGTAAACACAAATACGCCAATTCAAAATAGGCAATTAAATGAGCAATACTGTTTCCGCGTAATACAAAACGAATGCTTTCAAGACGAAATAAAAACTATTCAAAAGGGCGAGAAACTTCCAAAAAAATAGCCGACTCGCAAGTTTACTGCCATTCCTTGATAAAAATCAAGTGCTACGTGTCAATGGACGAGCGTCATTAATGCCAGGTAATGAATTTAACAATAACCCCATTATTTTAGACAGCAGGCATGCAGGTACTAAAAATTTAATAGCCGAATATCATAGAAAATATCTATATGGCAGTAAAGAGACGGTATTAAAAGAACTGCGATAAAATTACTTTATTTTAGGCGTCTGAACCTCGCTGAAGTCGTTGATAAGCAGGTGTATTGTGTGCCGTGTACGCCGAGGCAAGCCGCAAAATCCGTTAATGAGTGCGCTGCCGGAGGGTCGCGTGGCGTACAAACAAAGACCATTCTCTCATTGCGGGATTGATTATTTCGGTTCGATGAATGTAAAAATCGGGAGGCGACGCGAAAAAAGATGGGGCGTGCTCATGACGTGTCTAGCAACGCGCGCAATACACTTGGAGTTGGCGAGCAGCTTAACATCAAGTTCGGCGGTAATGGCAATACAAAGATTGACGGCAAGACGCGGAATACCGATTGTTATCTATAGCGACAACTGGCACTAATTTTAAAGGCGCGTGCAAAGAACTCAAAGATGCGATTCGACAAATCAATGTAGAAGAATTACAAAGGTTTGCGTTAAGAGATAGCTTTGAGTGGCGTTTTAATCCTCCTGATGCACCTCATATGGGAGGTGCATGGGAAAGATTGATACGTTCAGTCAAGATATCACTTAAAGCAATCCTAAATTATCAGGCGCCGTCGGAGGAGGTTTTACACACAATAATGACAGAAATTGAGCACTCTGTAAACTCGAGGCCTCTTACACATGTTTTTCTGGATCCGAGAGACGGCGAAGCACTTACTCCAAATCATTTTTTAGGATCGTCCTCAGGAAATGTAAAGCTCGGGAAATATGAGTTAAAGGATCCTTGTTTGAAAAAACAATGGAAACTGACTCAATTTTACGCAGACGCGTTTTGGAGGCATTGGCTAAGGGAGTATTTACCCACTATTATGTCACGAAAGAAGTGGACAGAAAAGAGTAAACCATTAGAGATAGGAGATTTAGTTTTAATCGCGGATCTCCAAGCACCACGAAATTCCTGGAATAAAGGGGAAATTATTCGCGTATTTTCAGGCGCGGAAGTTCGCGTAGCCGAAGTTCACACTCCGAGAGGTAATTTTATGCGACCTACGCGTAAACTAATTAAGTTACTGGGAATAAGCGAAGTACAAAATAACTAAATTTTGCACGGGGGGGGGGGAGAATTTTTGCGAACAGATGATTTTAACTTACGACTAATATTTAATTAATGATTTATATGTTAAATATACATATACATATGCATACACATAGCCTTATCAGAATTTTAATAGCTTCTTATGTTATAGTATGTAATAGCTTATTTCGCGTAATTATAGAATATTCTTATAAATTAAATATAATAGTTTCTATATAGTTGTAAGATACATTGTTCAGTATAATGTTACATCAATATGCGTTATATTTAAAAGTTTGTATTACTTTCACAAGAAAATTATGTATTAAAAGGTCTTTGTTTGGTTTCTTCTAAATATTAAGATTGCATTTAGAAAGCATTTCTAAATTTTGGCCGCGAGCTAAGAGAGATGGCGACGTATAGAGTGGATATATATATATCCACTCAGGGAGTAACTCCGCAATTACAGACGCTAACGTCCTCCGACTGGCTGAATCGAATTAAGAGGCTGCCGGCCATCCACGAGATCGTAAGAAAAAACTTGAGTTCAGCCGGCGAGAAACAAGCCAAATATTATAACCGGAAGCGGAGGCAGGATACGTTCGACATGAACGACCAAGTATGTAGGCGCAATCATGTACTTTCATCGGGTCCTGACAAATTCTCTGCTAAATTAATAGCTCCTTGTCGAGTAACCAAAAAAGTCTCCCCCGTAATATTTGATGTAGAGGACATGGACAGCGGGAAAAAGACGACGACACACATATCGGACTTAAAGAGATATTACCCTCCTAATACAAACATAACTTTCTCCACAGATTCCAGCAACAACCGGGAAAACAATGCTAAGAGGCATAGGCAGAGATCGGAGACTCCGGAGGCAGGATATGCCCAAACAGGTCAGACCCAGGAAGACCTATACCCCCGAGGGTCTACCCTCCGATCTAGGAGAGATTCGGGATATAACCCCTGAGAAAGCGAACGCACCAGCTGTAAAAGCGCGTCCGGGTATTCCCATGAAAACAACCCATGCGCTAGACATGGGCGAATTAGTAGGAGCTCTGAAAGAGCTGCAGGGAGATCTGATTCAGTTCAGTCCCGACTCGATCCAAGAGGTCGACGAAAACGAGAAGTCGCCGACGAACCTAATACTGGCCAGCAAGACGTCGTTCACGCTATCCCGAACTTATACGAGCGTTCCCGACTTACTCCACCTCGATCACCAAAAAACCCACCCTCCCCCTACCGCTACTGAAGTCCCAGCGCGCACTAGAAGCGCGTGATCGTCCGGAAAGACGTAAAACTACCACAACAAATAATAAGAGTACAAATGGCGAAATTGAAGAGCCAAGAGGCGACGAGGAGAAATTAATATATAATCCCTTCGCGGAAAGATACGAACTATTGGAGGGTAAGGAGGGGTACGTCTCCGATGGAGCGGCGTCCCACAAGACGGAACCGCTTGAGGCATCTAAATGCAAGGTGTGAATCCAGAAAAACGCACTCAGATGCAATTACGAGCAAATACGCTCAATAAGTCCGCCATCATTTCGACCAGGACCAAAGTTTCACCGGAGGTCCGTCCCAACAAGACAGCCCGCCAGGAGGCCGGCTGAAAAGCTTGTATACGTGAGTACGCGAGAAGATGGCGAGGTCAGACTATACCGCGGTGACCGCTGCACGTTCATGCGCTCGATCGCAGTACAAAAGTCAGGCCGAAGGAAATCTCGCCCAGAAACTTCAGGCGCTCACGACACAGAGGACAGGGAGAAGACAATCGTACCGTCGAAGTATAAAACCTTCGGTGACGACAGGATCTGCGTCGAAAAATACCTCCACAAGCCCCTTTTGCGCACATTCAACACTCCCATCTGTATGTCCACTGAATACCGCTCACAATATAACCCGTTCAAATCAAACACGGAGACTACACCAGTGGAAAGTCTAGATGAGCCATTCAGCAGGCCAACGGTGACTAAACCCATTCCGGCCTTGATAGACATGGCTGTAACACCGCCACCAAACTTCACCCCTCCCGCGAAAACCCATCCCTCACTGCCAACAACACTATTGCCAGGACTGGGCAGCATGACGTCCATACCAGCCACCCAGTCCACAAATGGCCAAGAGAATTCCGCGCAGATACCGGCGAACGGAAATGGTGTTGCCCAGGGTACAGGAGAGGGTGCTCCAGCACGGCAATGCTGGAACTGCGGAGACCATGGTCACCGCTACTCGAACTGCCCGCAACCGTTTCTGCTACCGGTGTGGTAGAGATGCACACGACGGAGTTTCGTGCGCAGTTTACCCAAGACGACGTACGCCTGACGTATCGTCCTGGGAGGGGGAAGTTCCTGCGGACACTGAGGCGAAGACGATATGACGGCCGTCCGATAGGACAGATATGGGAGGTACGGCGCAGCAGAGAAGCGAGCAGCCAGCTGACCCAAATACGATTGCATAAGTGATGCAACAGGGCGCTGGTGCCTTCGGTAATGGCTCGCAGCCGATAATAAGTAGGACGTTAAGAAGAGTGTACAAATGGCACACTACAAATGGAACGTTATAAATAGCAATACTATGTTAGAAATATATTAAAGTTATAAACGGCGCTCACACTCATTACAAATGGCAATCACGCATTATAAATGGCAAAGGATGGCAATATCAATGAATCATCACAAATGGCCCAGAAGAGGTGATTAGCTGAAAACCTTCCCCCCTACCGGAATCCCCTTGATCTGCCCCTTCCGCGAAAATGAAAACACGTCCCGACCATCCCCATGGGAATCAGATAGAGTGACGAGCAATACCACTCAACGGGAACGTTGCAATCGCGATGTACATAAAAGCAAGCTACGGGATTCATGGGAAAGATAAGCAAACAATACTTAAAAGCCGCGAGTAATTGTTTTTTTCTTTTCTCCCAATAATTCGTCCACTATGTCGTACCAATAACTAACATAAAGAATCAAAAAGCGCACAGAGTCGGCGGGCATGGACATAAACGGCAAAGTTATAATTAAAGCGAGCATGCAATGGCTCTCGTAAAAGGTCAGCTACTTGCCCGCTCCACCAACTACCACAGATCCCACTGTTTCAGCAACACTTACTGAAGACCACCACAAAAGAACCAAGAAGTCATGGCTCATCATAACTAAGGTCCGATTATCGACATCGAAAATAAAGAACCCATCTACGATTTTCTCTTTCCTATTTTTGTACTTCTTATCTTCGTCTTAAGTTATTAGTATTATATCGAGTCACCACAAACAGCTACGACTCCTACGAGCACCAGCGGGTATCTCGATTAGGTTTAAAAAAAAATGTTACTTTGTTTACTAGTATTACTGTATCGAAAAACACTACACTTCCATGAGCGGCCGAGTATTCATCTCCATATATTGTATTTTGTAAATATGTATTACTTCCCTTTTCCCCATACCGTGTTATCGTCCGTTTCCCCTCAATGCTATTGGATTTAGCTTGTATTTTTTAGTCCCCCTCCGCCGTGTATCAGAAGTAATTGTAATTATATTGTTTATCTTCGACTTCGGAATAGAATGTACGTGGAAGTGTCGTGGAACCCACTAGTATGAGTGAAGCGAGAGTGTATTATGCAATCTGTGTGTGTACGCGTGAAATCGCAGCGTAACGAGTGAGAGAATGTGCACGAGTGAATAAAAGAGCGTGAAGCTCGTTGATTGATACATAACTTACTGTCCATTGATTTCTCCAGTCAATCTCCCTAGTCCGTTTTCAGCTACGGAGTACCCGCGGACGTATGCAGCATTGCCTCAAGGTAAGTGAAACGGCGAGAAAACGCTGTCACAATATATGTAATTATAAGTAATTAATAATTTAAAGATAATTTATAACACCGATCAAATTTTTTTTCCAGCGCTTTGTTTGACAAGTTAATTCTATTTGTGCCAGACGTGTTTTAGCTCAACATAAACTTTTTTATGTAAAACAATAGTTAGTTTATGTTATTTAATTTTTAAGTTAATTTATATAGTTATGTTATTTAATTTTATTATAATAATTTAATTATCTTTATATCCAATAGTTTGTGTATATATAATACGTTAATAAATCACAGTTATTGAACTTTCGAAGAGAATTTGATAATGTGTTATAAAAATCTTCAATAATATACCATCTATACTAATATATATTTGACTGAAATAATGAAAATATATTTGTAGAGTAAATTACAGGAGTAATTTGCAAGAGTAATTTTACATAATAAGCAGAGACTTATGTAAAATGATGGAAAGGACTGACATACAGAAAAATGTTAGTTAAGTGATAAAGAACCGTCGGAGTGAAATTAATGAAGCAGTAGAAGTCGGACAGTACGAATTAAAGTGAATGAAAATGCGACCAGACCGGGAAAGACAAGGGTCAGAGTGAATGTGAGGCGGTAACTCCTCAAAAACGGAAATGATTCCGTCAGACCCTTACACCCGAGCAGGCGGCCGCATAACAGTGGACGGCCCAGACCGAAACTTGGGCGTCTTTGGTCTCTAAATACAAACACTGAGAAGGACCATGATGGATCAAAAAATAATAAAAGAACGAGTCTACCCGAGACTTCACGGCCGCGGGTCTAACCGCCTTAACTATAATGTTAGGAGAGAAGCGATCATGATCAAGCCAATTGAGGGGCAGACATACGTGGACGTTGTAAGAACAATACGTCAAAAGGTGGACCCTGGCCAGAATAGGATTGAAGTAAGGACGATAACAAAGACAAAGGGCGGTGTGAGAAACTGCTCCAGTTCTATGGTTGATCTTGTAATATTCTAAGGATATTTTGTGGGGGGGGGGCAGAGTTTAGTTTTCGATGAGACTCGGCATCGAAAGCAGCGCGTAGGCTGGTCGGTGACTGAACTTTGTATTAAGTCAGTCTTGAGTGTCATTTCTCTAGGCATTCTACGAATCGCCTTGTGCTCGACACCGTCTCCCGTCCCCTTACCACACCACTCCGCGAGCCACGCTCAGCCGTCTGCGGAGCGACAGTGAAGTTAGGTTACCTCAGCAATGCCATCGCATGGCCTGGAGTGCCGAGACGTACTCACGCGATAGAAAAATGAACGATAGTGCGTGTTTCTTTCTGTGTATCACTCGCGCCTTAAATAATCGAGTAAATGAACTGTATTACAATACAAAGCTAATAATAATACGTTCGCGATACTCCCTTTAGAATTAACTCAGGCGCTACCCGAAATATTCAAAGGGAAGGTAGAGCTACGGCTCGATGCTTTGAAAAAAAGAGGCATAACCACCTGGAGTGAAGTCCGTATCGCTGTAAAAATATGGTACGGAGCCGGTCCAGAATATCGAGGAAAATGGGTTAGAGAGGATGAAACTCGAACCCAAGGAGCCAACGAACCTTCGAGTGATTATATCGCTTGTCTCCTCTTGATATTTGATCGGTTAAATCCACCTCTCCCCGAGACAGAGAAGTTGGATAGACTGTTGCGCAATTCGCGCCCCGAAATACAGCAAAGGATATCAAGGAAGTGCTTTAATAATGTTCAAGAATTCCTAAATTTGGCCAGAGAAGCCGAATTTGTATTGGAATGTGCATTAGTTATCACTGCTTACCGTAAAAAAGAGTAATAAGACATCTAGTATACTAATTGTTATAAGACACCTTTTAAGATATCCTTTAAGCCACCTTTTTTTAAACGAAGTTACCTATGAAAAGCCTTATAATTATATCCGTGCTAACTGGGGAGCGGAGTTTGCACTCTTTCTCTCTACCCTCCATAGGCTATTGCACGAAAAAATTAGTTCTGGACAATTGACGAAATCGGGGGATATAAATATGCTGTTGTCACGGACTACACTTATGTTTTAACAAAGTATTTGATTTAATTAAAAAATATATAAAGTCAGCAGGTAAATGCAATCGATACAAAATAAATTACTTTAAAAAATATATATTATATGCTAGTTTTTAATAATGTTTTTTGATTTATCAGTTTTCAGTTTTTATTTCTTTATTAATAAAGTGAAATCTGACTGTCCCCACCACCTTTACCCAATTGAAGATCAGCCGAGGTTGCCCAACGTTTCGAGCCGCTACGGCTCCTTATCAGGGACTAAACTTTTTTCTTCAACTAATATATTTTTATTTCAGATTAGTCTGCGGGGGTGATTTTAAACAAGGACAGTCTGAGTGTCATCATAATTTTCAATTAATTATATAATGACATATATTAGTATTGATTTAAATATATATTGTTATTATTATGTATTAATTTTTATTTATTTAACTGGACTTTTAATTTATTTAATAGGAATATTAATTTATCTAAATACAGTCGACATAAGCACAATTAAAGTATGGTATAAATAAGAACAAATTTTAAAAAGCAATAAACTATCATTTGTTTATTTTCTAAATTTTTTTATTAAGGGGATTTATTTGATTGGAAGTGTATGAACAGAATATGGAGCCCCAAGATTAAGCATTATGTATTATCTTTGACATTTTCTATTGGCAAAGAAAACGTCCACCATGTATACGAGGCTGCCACTGCATCCAAGCAAAAATGGCAACCATCGGTGTTAAGTTAGTACTGATTATTTACGGGTTAAACTAGTTATTTTAATTCAAAATAAGTGTTTACTATATATTTAAAATATTTATTCAAATGTTGTACTATATTATATTATCCCATAGAATATTAAAATATAAAATGCATGTAATATAATTGTTTTATTAACATTTTAATTAAACACATAATGTAATAAAAAAGAAATTAAATAAAATTAATTTTTTTAATAAATTTATTTCTCTTGATAATTTTATACATGTGTTTTGTTTAGAAACAGAACTATTATTGTAACGGTAAGTGAATGCTTACTTATCTAATTTAATTTTTATTATTTTCGTCCATTCTTTAAGATTGTTTACCATTTCAATATCACAAAATACATTTTAGGAGCTTCAGGTTGAGGCATATAATGAAAACTTAAATTCGTATTAATATTTCTAGAAAAAGTGAAGTTTTTACTGCTATTTCCCATCTTAAAACTCTTTCGAAGATGTGCAGAAAAGCATAGGATGCTTATTTTATAGTCTTAACTCTGTAGAATATTTCTTATGTTTTACTTTGATATATTTCAGTAATTATTAGTTTTTTTTTTCATGAAATTTTTAAAATGCTCCGAAATTTTACTAATCTAAGCGCAATGCTTTCGTGTACTTTTTTTTTTTTTATGTTATTACGTCGCTCTATTATGCTTCCAAAAATTGGTGCTAATCAGCGACGGAGTCTACGATGTGTTTGTAAACAAGCACGTGTAATTATTACAGCGGTTGCTTGTGTCAATCGGCCAGACGGGATTCGAACTAAGGATCACCAAGTTTTACTAGTCCTTGCTCTAGCGATGAGGCCATCGTAAGGCCTCGTTCGTTGTACTTCTGTAACGTCGTCATCCGCCATTTTTTAATTTTTCTTTCCGCCGCTAGTATCGCATATTATATTTATGTTACCAATACACTTTATTTCTTCCCGAAAAACAGTTTTTTTATATATCCCTGCATGGACGCACATATGGAGGGTAGAGAGAAGGAGTGAAAACTCCGCTCGCTTTACATAGAAAAGCTTATCAAAAATTAATCGAAGATGGTAGTTCATACATATACATACAGAACTATCGAGGAATTTCCAAGACAGCGACGTCTACCAGACAAATCTGAACTAACATCTCCGTCTAATTTTTGATAATCTTTTCCAATTTAAAGCAAGCGGAGTATCTACTCCTTTCTATCCTCCATACAGAGAGAAAAAAGCCCAAGCGAGTAAGGGTAAGAAAACAAGTAAGAGTGGAGGAGCAGAGATTTAACTTTCCCCTCTCTCTAGACTGATTACATACCTCGCTTTTCTTCAAATACATGCTATTGAACGAGTAACTTCACATTGTTCCGCCACCTTATGGCCAATTCTGGCATAAAGTCTTGCCGTGAAATTTGTCATGATTTTAGCGGAGTTTCAATTCTTTCTCTTTACTTTCCACAGTTTCACATAAAAAACCGTATATATATGATCACTTAAGAGTGTAAGTTGCAAAGCGTGCTAAGCGTTGTCGACAATACGCCGGCACGATGTTATCCGGGGAGTCGTGTATAAGCGCTAATTTGAGGGCATAATTAAAATGAGAATGCTATGGATATATCTCACCATTTCGATTTTATAAGAAAGTTATTGAATTAAAAAAAGATTATACTATTAATTTTAAAAAAATTAAATAAATTTATTTTAAAAATTTCTATAAAATTTTTTTATTTTTAATAATAATTAAGCTTGAAAAATAATTTTAAAATTGAAATAATTTAGGTATCTAAGTAAACGATTCGTGTTTCTTGAAATGTGAAACAACCTGTCATATTGAAAATTGCAATGGCAAGACATTAACAAGGAGCACTTAATATATGTAAAGATATAACTTTTCATTTTTTACAACTTTTTTTGCTTTTAAATATTGTTTGACAGAAATAAAAAAATTAGCCTAGTAAATTACTTTTATCGATATAAAAAAACACTATTTATAAGTTTTAATTAAAGCAGTTTAACACTAATTTTCTGTGTAATAATTTATTTTCCGCGTTAAATATATGTAACCCATTGCAAAGCTACATAGGAAATAATTTCAAAATTTAGTTCTTGATTTCAGTAAGGGCTTATACACATACAGACGAAAGCACAACAATAGCAATATATTGTTCTTTGACAATTTTTAACAGTAGTGTTTTCCATAATTAAATTCCATAATAACCATTATTTAGATTAAATTATATTTGATATAAGTTTTTACGATATAGATAGAAGAATTAGCAGAGCCAGAGCTGGCCAGAGCCTTAGCGCGCTGCGCGATAGCTTAGTGTAACAAATGACTTACTCTATTTTCAATTATTTTCATCAGAGGGCGTATCTTAGTTTAGTTAAACCATTCCCAATTATTGGACTGGATGGACAGTCTTTGTTGGTCTAACGAAGTAGTAAGAAGTCGTGTTGCTTTTCTGTGTTTATTTTGGTCAAGAAACTTAATTATTATTAATTATTAGCAGATTTTTGTAATTAGTAAGAGTTATTTTTTTCATAACAATTTTAAGATGTAATCGTTAAAATAAAAAACAGACATTTATGATTGTGTTCTACGTCATTAAACGTATTTTCCACATTCTGAACTTATTGAATTCTCTGGATAAACGTTTCTCTATTTATTCTCAAAATTAAAAGATACAAATTTTTACTTACATGGATATGTAATATTTACATATACACATTTATGTAAATATATATATATATATATATATATATATATATATATATATATACATATATATACACACAATGTACATATGTATGTATGCATGTATACACACATACACCATGCACATATGCATAAAATTCTTAGAAACAATTGAATAAATGGAAAATATTTTAAACGTTAAGAATATTAGACTGTTTGGTAACGGTACTTTGGAAAGTCGGCCATTCCTCCTTTTCTTTTCCAACCCACTGAATGTCGTCCATCTTGAATTTTGTCTTGGTGTCAGTGACAAAAAACTATCAGACTTTATATTTTGGAAAAATAAGTCAAAATTCTTGTTTCATTTCACTTTTAAACAAACTTCAATTATAACAAAATTTAATATTATAAAAAAATTATTCAGAACAATTGCTTTGGTACTGAAAGTAAGTTTAATTAATTCATTATCTTTCCAAAATATAATTTGCTTCAAATCATAATTATTTATCTTAATAACACATGTTTTTATAAAACTGAAACATGTATCTATAAAATTTCTAGCTTGAAAATATGTTAATG
This sequence comes from Sycobia sp. Sy_11, assembly GCA_018907035.1. Taxonomy (NCBI): domain Eukaryota; kingdom Metazoa; phylum Arthropoda; class Insecta; order Hymenoptera; family Epichrysomallidae; genus Sycobia; species Sycobia sp. Sy_11. Next base: position 928,239 of record JACCIC010000060.1, on the reverse strand, counting down.
CAGTAATAACTTTTTATCACACAGATTCAAGATGCAGATCTTTGTTAAAACTTTGACAGGTAAAACTATTACCTTGGAAGTAGAAGCTTCTGATACAATAGAGAATGTTAAGGCTAAAATACAAGATAAAGAGGGTATTCCTCCTGATCAACAGCGTCTTATTTTTGCTGGAAAGCAATTAGAAGATGGAAGAACATTGTCTGACTACAATATTCAGAAGGAGTCTACTTTACATTTAGTACTTCGACTTCGAGGAGGAATGCAAATCTTTGTTAAAACTTTAACAGGCAAGACCATAACCTTAGAAGTTGAAGCATCAGATACCATAGAAAATGTCAAAGCTAAGATTCAAGACAAAGAAGGCATTCCTCCTGACCAACAACGTCTCATTTTTGCTGGTAAACAACTTGAAGATGGAAGAACCCTTTCTGACTACAACATTCAGAAAGAATCAACTCTTCATCTTGTTCTTCGTCTTCGTGGAGGAATGCAAATTTTTGTAAAAACTTTAACAGGCAAAACAATCACGTTAGATGTCGAAGCTTCTGATACAATTGAAAATGTAAAAGCAAAAATCCAAGACAAAGAAGGTATTCCTCCAGACCAACAACGTCTTATTTTTGCTGGAAAGCAGTTGGAAGATGGTAGAACTCTTTCCGATTACAACATCCAGAAAGAATCAACTCTTCATCTTGTACTGCGACTTCGTGGAGGAATGCAAATTTTTGTTAAGACTTTGACAGGGAAGACCATTACATTGGAAGTTGAGGCTTCAGATACCATTGAAAACGTTAAGGCAAAAATTCAAGATAAAGAAGGAATACCTCCAGATCAGCAACGTCTTATTTTCGCAGGAAAGCAATTAGAAGATGGTAGAACTCTTTCTGATTATAATATTCAGAAAGAATCCACATTACATCTTGTACTTCGACTTCGTGGAGGAATGCAAATTTTTGTTAAAACTTTGACTGGTAAGACTATAACATTAGAAGTTGAAGCTTCTGATACAATTGAAAATGTCAAAGCTAAAATTCAAGACAAAGAAGGCATTCCTCCAGACCAACAACGTCTCATTTTTGCTGGTAAGCAGCTTGAAGACGGTAGAACTCTCTCTGACTACAACATTCAGAAAGAATCCACACTTCATCTTGTTCTTCGTCTTCGTGGAGGAATGCAAATTTTTGTTAAAACTTTAACAGGTAAAACCATTACTTTAGAAGTTGAGGCATCGGATACGATTGAAAATGTGAAGGCAAAAATTCAAGACAAAGAAGGCATTCCTCCAGACCAACAACGTCTCATATTTGCTGGTAAGCAGCTTGAAGATGGTAGAACCCTGTCTGACTACAATATTCAGAAGGAATCAACACTCCATCTTGTTCTTCGTCTTCGTGGAGGAATGCAAATCTTTGTTAAGACTTTAACAGGCAAAACCATTACTTTAGAAGTTGAGGCTTCAGACACTATCGAAAATGTGAAAGCTAAAATTCAAGATAAAGAAGGCATTCCTCCAGACCAACAACGTCTCATCTTTGCTGGTAAGCAGCTAGAAGATGGTAGAACTCTTTCTGATTACAACATTCAAAAGGAGTCTACACTACATCTTGTACTTCGACTTCGTGGAGGAATGCAAATCTTTGTTAAGACTTTGACAGGGAAGACCATTACATTGGAAGTTGAAGCTTCAGACACCATTGAAAATGTCAAAGCTAAAATTCAAGACAAAGAAGGCATTCCTCCAGATCAGCAACGTCTTATTTTCGCAGGAAAGCAATTAGAAGATGGTAGAACTCTCTCTGACTACAACATCCAAAAGGAGTCTACACTACATCTTGTACTTCGACTTCGTGGAGGAATGTAAATCTTTGTTAAGACTTTGACAGAGAAGACCATTACATTGGAAGTTGAAGCCTCAAACACCATTGAAAATTTCAAAGCTAAGATTCAAGACAAAGAAGGCATTCCTCCTGACCAACAACGTCTCATTTTTGCCCGTAAAATACTTGAAGATGGAAGAACCCTTTCTGACTACAACATCCAAAAGGAGTCTACACTACTTCTTGTACTTCGACTTCTTGGATGAATGCAAATCTTTGTTAGAACTTTAACAGGCAAGACCATTACATTGGAAGTTGAAGCAGCAGATACCATTGAAAATGTGAAGGCAAAAATACAGGATAAGGAAGGCATTTCTCCAGACCAACAACGTCTTATTTTTGCAGGTAAACAACTGGAAGATGGAAGAACTCTCTCTGATTATAATATTCAAAAAGAATCAACCCTTCATTTGGTCTTACGACTTCGTGGAGGACTATAAGCCTGAAACTTCATCATCAGTAATAAATCAATAGTACTGATAGCATTAATATTATTTTAATTATGATTTATGCTGATGTTTTTTAAACTGATTTGCGATTAAAAAAAGTATTGTTATTCATTTCGATTATCATTTTTTGAGCTTTCATAGTACCTGGCTTTTCACACTTAATTAAATAAATGTAAACTGTAATCTACATTGAATAAATGTTGTAATCAATACTTTACTATTTATTTACAAATTTTTTTTACAAATTATCTTTTTTAAACTAATAATTAACTGAAGAATAAAGTAATAATTGTGTAGCTGTTTAATTTAAATTGCTATTTGATTTTATTTTCTGCAAGGGACCTGAAAAATATATTAATATTTAATGAAAGTTTTCAAATTTAAAGATAAATATTTTAACTCGCCTATAAAACTTAATAAAACGGGTAAAAATATTAATCCATGTGCTGCTCCCAGTAGAACTATCAATAAATACATTCGAAAATAGAAAACTGTAAATATTTTCGTTTTGGCAAAAGCAAGTACAGCTATTCCAACAAATTTAGTTAGTGTTATGCCAGAAAATACCTGAAAATACATAAAATTTTTTACTTTAAAATATGCGAATTGAAATCAATTTAACATAATATCTAAATAACAATTGTAAGATCTTACAGAACTGCCTATTCGAGATAAGGCTTCTGAAGCTTTTTCCTTTCTAGTACTTTTATTGGATACTAAGTATGCATGCACAGTATGACTGCAAAACTCAACTGATATTCCAGCAGCCTTTAGAGAAATTTATGCAATGTAAAAAAATGAATTTGCAAAATAAATAGCGATTATTATTAAAACTTACCATAACTAAATTTACAAGGGATACACCGTTTAAGGAAATATTCCACCATACCATGAAACCAACGATATTAATAACAATCAGACTAACAGTTAATACTACAATTATGGCAGAGAAGAAAGAAAAACCAGTTAACAAAAATGTTACTATAAAGATTGCGAGAAGTGAAAGACTTAATGATACTATTGCTGACATTTTTATGGTCAGATACTGCTCATAGAAAACATAGAATACACTGAAAAATATAATTAATATATAAGTATGACAAATATATTTTCAAGATCAATAAAGCAATAAATTGATCATTGGAAATTTTTCTATAATTAATACAATGATATTTTAAAAGTTCTTCAATTAATTTAAAATATATTTCTGAATAATTGACAGAAGGAATTTTATATGCTTAAAATCATGAAAAGAAAAAGGAAAAGATACAGTAATTGCAAATAAAATGAATGTAGATATTATTGAATTTATTAGCAGTAAAACTAATAATATTATTTTAAAATTTATTTTGAATTTTTGATATTAATATTTTGAAAATATTTTTCTCGTTATGAAGCAGTGAATTTAATTATTTGTTGATTTTTCATCAGTTAACGTATAAGTAAAAAATAACATTTCATTAAAAGTTATTGCACAAGGGTTGAAAGTTGAAAAGTTCAGAGTCTTGCAATATCATTGAAAATTCAGTGTAATTTACCTGTAAGGAAATACTGTAATTTCTTCACTGGTCAAATTTGCATCATTTACCATGTCAGTTATGCTTTTTGCTATCAGTCTTGCGCTTCGTAAAGATTCATACCAGTCGGAGGACTTTTTTAACGGAGTATGATATGTCATGAAATATGAATCCGCAATGTCAACTAATCCATTATCGTCTATAATATAATTGATGCCCTAAAAAATTAATATGGATGCAATTATTATAAAGGAGGGTAAGTAAATAATTGTGAAATACTTTTAAAAAAAAGAGAGATAAATGCTTGGTTAGAGGCCTACGATGGCTCGATCGCTAGAGCGAAGGACTAGTAACTTGGTGATCCGAGTTCAAATCCCGGTCTCGGCCGATTGGCACAAGCACCGCTGTAAAAATTTACATGTGCTTTGTTTACAAACACATCGTAGACCTCCGTCGCTGATTAACACCGGTATTTGGAAGCGTAAATAGAGTGACGTTAAATAACATTGAAAAAAGCTTGATTATACATAATTTAGATACAATTCAAAGTTTTAAATTATAATAGGAATACTCGATAAACGTGTTGATTAATTATACAGAAAAAGTATACTGAAAGCCTAAGTATACGCGGTCTAAAAGTAATGTTCTTTTTCTTTATTCTACAAGTAACATAATTTATTATTGACCAATCGCGTACATCTAAGTAGGCAGCTCGCCCTGCTTTCGCACACGTTTCATCCGGAACGTCAGTTAAAAAGTAGGGAATATACTTTCTGAAGTTCCTTTCGTCCGGTCTGCCACGGTACTTCCTGTCGTAGCTAATCTCGCACGACTTGCACGAATCTGTAGATTTGTAATTGTAAATTATTACAATTTAAGTAATTTTTTTTTTTTTTATTAAAAAATAGCTCGCGGCAAAAATTGTACCATAATCGTGCGGACAAAATGAATCGTTCGTCGGGAAGTATTTGCAGCAGCTCCCAATGGTCGCCCAATCGAAGTAATCGTCAAGCCAAGAGGTCGCAGGTTTCGATATGTACGTCCTGTAAATAATAAGACGAACACTGTAGAGTTGGAGTAAAAATTCACGTTGACTGGAAAAATGAAAAAAAAAAAAACAAAAAATTTTTGCATATTATAAAATTATGCCGCTGACTCGCTCGATCTGTTCGCAGCGGAAAAAATGTGCATGTAGAGAGAATCGTCGTTAGAACCGGAGGCTCCGCTGATTGCATTCTGCACGTTAATCTCGCTGTAGTTTAATCCCTGCGTAACTATGAAATACGTCGGTGGTCCCATTGACAATAAATCTTGCATATACTGGCATAAAACAATTGGTTTATTATACATACTACGGCACGTAATAATAATAATAATGTGTTTGCTGTTTAGTATGTTAGTAAAACCTTAATTTTCATAAGTTGAGAATAGGTCAAGTTATAGGTTTACTCTACGTTATCTAAATTTTCTTAATAAATTAATATCTTACTTAAAAAGAATAATAATAATAATAATAATAATAATAATAATAATAATAATCAATGAATCACCTCAAAGTATTTATACACGTACGAGTCGTCGGGCATGGATAGCTGCTGATCAAGCCCAATGTCGATTTCAGGAATAATGACCACGTTGGCAGTCAGAATCCCGACGAAAATTAGAAACACGGCGAGCCTCGTCGGCTTCGATAATAAAAACGGCACGTACAGCTTTTGAAAAAATAACGTGACAATGCCCCTTTCTTCGTTGCTTTCCGACTTTGCTCTCAATGAAAAACAGCAGCAGCAGTCCATGCGATTTTCCTATATACACACACATATATAAATAAAAGGATTGCGAGAAGATTTTTATTTCATTGCTCACGCTCGTATACGGCCGAACGCTAATGTCGCCGCACATGTAAAATATAGGCGATCTCTTACCGACTGACGCATCGCGTCCAAAGATAATAAACTGACGAACGCGGTGATCTGGAGAATAAAATTAATCAATATTGCCAAAGCAGCGAATTTCGCAAACGTATTCACGGCCGGCATTTCTGATATTGCACCTGTTGTCATTAATAATGAAATATATAGATAATTATGTTATTATATATAAAACTATACCCTGAAACATTTTCTGATACCAAGCAATTCTTCACTTGTCTTGTACCAAGTATATAATTTTTTTTTTAAATTATGAAAAATTCGCTAGAGTTAAGAAGGCGTGATTTAAATTACTTTTTTGACTTTTTTTCTATCAAGTATATACTTTCTTCATTTAAGAAGATACTTTCTTAATTAAAGAAAATGATATACTTGGTACAAGAGAAGAAAATATTTGTATGATAACAGAAATTTTTTTTCAGTGTATGAATATTTATACCATTTACCGATGGAGAAGCACAGGCACTCGGACGCGCTGGTGAGTAGCATCGACGGGCCGACCATGCCCACGATTCGACCTACGTGATCCGCTACGGATTCTTGGGGCCTTCGGGGATTCCCATTGTGCGCTCTGACTAGAATGAATATATTATCGACCCCTACAGCTAATACTAAAAATGGAATGACCTAATTAAATAAGTATACGATGCTTTAATAAATTATTTTATCGTTGGATTATAAAGCATTAATTCGGTATGTATGAGAATTTTTAGTAATGGTCAGTGCCGCCATTATCACGAAGCCTCTACCGGGCTCAACCCATCAGGGTTCCAATAAAGTCTTTACGATTTCATTGGTTGCAAAAAGTTTTAATGAAATTTTATGAAAATCTTATGTTTGACATCGGAGTTTAAAAGAGGAGATGATATGAATTTAAAAAGATCTATAATGTGAGGAGATTCCAGCGAAATACCATCTCAGTTGAGTACAAACATAAACTATACTATCGTATATAAATTAAAAAATAATCTTTCGATTAACAAAAACATTGTAGAGAAAAAGGAACTAAAGATCGAAGAATCAAATATTTTTCGTTTTTAAATAATGATGCTTCGGTTACAAAAAAGTAGATTCTAATAAACTACTTCAGTTTTTTAAAAAATACCTTGTTATCGATCCAACTAAAGAAAAAAATTAATATCGAATTTTGCAGAATGGGTTGTTGTAGAGCTTATAATCTTAACTTGCGCATGCGCCTTACGTATCCGGTAATTCCGCTCATAACATTGTTATTTAAACAAATCGAAATCACTGGATATTTTATACTGAACTAACTTTTTTCTGAACATATAAGCCATTGTACGCAAAAAAGTTTCTAAGGTTTCTTCTTCTAAAAATGTATTAAAAAGTTACGAATTTTTGCAGTTCAAATTTGACCAATGCTTAGCAATTATGACGACTTGTAAAATTGCAGTTAATTCATATTTTTGGAAATTGAAGGTGATATTTTCTGTTGTCAAAATTTATCAAATAAAACGAGCTAAATTTGTACAACTTTTTAAAGAAATCTTTATTTATGTGGGCCGATGTGATTGATCACTTTTAGACGGCTATCTGCTCTGTCATAATATTTGAAAAATATTGCATACGTTTAATTGATATTATATAATTAACAAAACTATGTGTTTTCGAGTAAGCAAGACTGTTTTAACGAAAAATGATCTCCTCTTTTGGAATTCTGTGTCAAAAAATAAGGATTCAAATTTACAAGTATAAATTCCATTATCGACTACTAGCATTAAATAATTTAAAAAAACATTATCAGAACTTTTTTCAAGGAAGAGTTGGACAGCCCTTAATTTCGTTTACAGATTTATGTTCAGCAACACAATATACATGGAAATAACGTAGTTTCGACACCACAGAAATCTAATTTTTTCGTAAGCTTATAATTGGTTTCTTTTTTAAACAAAATTAAAAAATAAGAATAACTGCAGATATTTAATCAATAATTTTACTTATTACTTATTCACGATAATTTTACATCGTGAGAGAACAAAGAACTTATTATTAAATATAAAGTATGTTTTCAATAATACTGTGAAAGAATTAAAGGAATAATTAATTATTATTAATAAATGCATATCTGAAATTGATTAATTGATTAATCGAAAATCTGTTTTGTTATTTTTTTTAACTTTTAATTTCTTCTAAAGGACAGCCCCTAGAGTTTCAAATTCTTTAATGACGACACTGATGGTCATGGAGATTCTAATTCTGCGGTAAAACTTACTTCTATCGTGAGAAGCGAAGTTGGTACGTTTAAATATCCGAATACTCCTACGGCGCTAGTTACTGACAATAAAACTATGATAATGCCACCGACACTCAGGAAAATTCTACTCGAAACCTACAAATTATAAATCGGTTGTTCTAGTTTACACATGTAAAGACTATCGATATAATATTAGCTAAGCCAGTACAGTTTTCTACTTACGAAGCAATGATACGATAATTTAAACTCCCCCAAAGCTAGTGCTATATAAACGAACATAAGAGCATAACTTATAATCATAGTTTTAGCCTCCGTTTTTGATGTCCGGTCCAATTCGTCTTCTATTGATCTTTCAGTACTATATGCTACATCCATAAATTCTGGCCGTTCGCTTTTGTCCCACTTTTCCATAAAATCAATAAATCTGAGATGATAGAATCGTAAAGTAACTATAACGCATATTGCATACATATATTGAATATCGATATTTTGTACATAACTTATATGGTATTATGTACAAATATTGTAAGGGGAACAGATAACATCAATTAAATTAAAAGTAACGAAAAGTAGTATAAATATATATTTATGTGATTGCATAACAATTACCGATTTTCCCATTTCAAAGCAGGATCCAGCATTTCTTTTTTATGCGAATTTTTGACCAGGAACGTTAACACTAATCCCGTGGACTTTATATAGTCAGAAGCGTTGTAAGTAGTCTTGGAATCATCCAAAAATCCACCCAATGCCAATGCCGGGAAAATTGGGCCTTTGTAAGGTGCGAGACAATTGATGTTATAAGGATTGCTGAAATTAATAAAAATTTTAAATTAATTAGGTTCTCACATTGTTAAATATATACACATATCTATAGATAACTTTTTCTACGAAGCCAGGACGTACTTTAAGCACTCGTACAATGTTATGAGATAATTCGAGTCAATACTCTCAGGGTCGTTCTGAAAGTAGCCGAATATACTTTGTATGGTACAGTACGAGACAGTCATGGGTCCGGAAAAATCATTCTTCACGGGGGCGTAGCAAATCTTATCCAAGCCCTCGCCCTCTGATTCGCCAAGCTGAATCAAATCGATGTTCACCATTTGATATTTATTTAGACATTATGTGTTTTCAAATTGCATACAGTTTGAGGTTTACGTTACCTGAATTATTTCCTCTTGCAGCTTTAGAACACCGAGTAAGAAGTTTTTGTGAAAGACGGGTCCGAATTCTAATTCTTCGTCAGAAGAAATATTAAAATAAAACTAAGCAAAAACGTTATTGATAAATACTGATTGTAATTATGACTAAATGATATTCAATAATTATTTAAATGCGACTTATCTTTGTAAATTATAACACATTATAATTCTAGAAATATTGCTCTTAGACATTTATTTATCGTCAGACTATAAAAATGAATTAAATATTGAAGTTAATATAGAAAAATCCTGTAAGCTAAATATATCCATATAGTACACCCCGCGCCCAATCATTTTATACGTGGCCCTCACCTTTTCTAAGCCGACCGGCTTGATGAAAATCTGCTCGGTCCGATAGAAGGGCTGGAAGTGCTCGTCGAAATAATTTTTCTCCAGCCGCGCGCGGCTGTTCGGCGCGGCCCATATTTCAATTGGATTCGAGGTGACCACGAGCTTGGTCACCCCGAAGGTGGCAATGACGATGACATTACTGATTATGGCGAGCGAGGAGACAGGATGTCTCGCGAACAGGGACCCTATCGCCACGAACGTGGTCTGCAAGAGCCTGCGAAATCTCTCGTCGAACGCTACCGGCGGCGCGCTCGCGGATTTTCCACCTGTTAAGCCGACGTCCAAGCTCGACGTGTCGGCACTGCCAGCTACAAGAGTATAGTTTTTATGTAAATAAACTATATATATATATATATATATATATATATAGCGTTTCGATTTTTTTTTCTTTTATAAGTAAGACGGCTCGAGCTTACTCTTAATTTTGCCCATTGAATTGAAGATGTAGAAGGCGATCGTTAAGGTTATGCTTGCGGCGAGTACCACGACTGCTGATACAATTCCATAGCCGCTTAAGCCAAATATTAAGAATAATTTTTTATCGACGGGTATGTAGTTCGCGGTGCACGTTAATGGGCAGTCCGCGCAACTGCATGCTATAGAGTCCTATAAAAATGTGATATTCTAACTGTAGTAATATCGTAAATTTTTTAAAGTAAAATTAAATATGATTGCATAGATTTTAAAGCTCTGTTGTTTCTCTAAATCAGACTGTATATAGATTTTTTTTTATTACATTGAAAGATATAAAAGTTTCATTGTCATATGCAAACATTGTATAATTAACTATTTTATCTGTAAATTTCTTTATATAGAGTTTTAACTTGTTTTCACTATCAATGTTTGGAAGATTGATCTATGTTTTAGCGCATAATTCAAATAAAGTTTATCTTATCAATCGAGGTAGATGATTTGAATTGGATTAATATATGCTGTTATACTTGTTACAAACTTACATCATAAGCTTCGTTGCAGTTTTTGGTAGGGGGATTCATCGGATCTGTAATATATTCCGACTGCAGTTCACTCCTGTCGAAGGCGTATTTTATCAAAAATGGAACGAAGTCATTGGTTTCGTTATCGCCCATGAAATTGAACCACCTAAAAAGTCACGATGGAAACTGTATACCTGCATTTAATAACATATATCTTTTTTTCAATTTTTTTTTTATAAATTTGCATTATAACCGTACACTGTTAAAAAAACTTAAAAATTTCCATCATTTTTCATTGACAAAAGTGGCTGAAATTTTAAATTTTCAACAAGGAAATTTCATTTTGGTACAGGTTTATGAATTTTCAGTGAAATACTATAAAATTTTAAGCCAATTATTAATGAAATTTTAGAAAATATCGCATGAAATTTTTAAAAAATTTTAATGTACGACATATCAGTGAAAAACTATAAAATTTTAAGCCAATTATTAATGAAATTTTATAAAATATTGCATGAAATTTTTAAAAAATTTTAATGCACGAAATATCAGTGAAGTTTATTGAAATTATAATAATGTAATTTTTTTTTTTTGAATTTTGGTTTGTAGAGTTTACTCTACATTAGATGTCTGGTGACTGGCCATCTTCGCATGTGGCAAAACATTACCTTGATTATTATATACGTTTAATTAAGACACCATATAAATATAACATTATTTATGAATGTATACGCTATGTTTGATATGTTTAATATGTATTATATCCATAAAGATGTAGTGTGCGTGTTTAAGTTAATTAACAAATTCTGAACTCAATAACAGTTTATAATTTATATAAGAAGTTTAAATAGTTTGTAGATTATGAAATTTCGATGGCTCAATGAAATAAATTTCAGTAACAATTATCAGAAAAGCTTCAGTGCATTTTCATCAAATTTCAGTCAGTTATTTTTAACAGTGTATAAGTTAAATCGATTTTTTTCTATAACAATGTACCGTTTAGGTGAACATCCAGAACCGCCGTTACAAGCAAGATCCATGGCTAATACTCCACTAGCTGGGTTCAAGACATTTTTACAAGAATCGTAAGTCGAAACTGCATATTTTTCAGACAAATATATCTGAAAATTTAAGCGGAGAAGGTCAGTGATTAACAATTCGAGAAAAAGAAATAATTAAAAAAAAATTAAATGACATTATATAAAATTATCTTATTTCGACATGATGTGAAATATTTGTTTTTTTTTTTGTACATATAGTTACATAAATCCATTTTTATATAAATGTGCATCTATGTAAATTCAAAATTTTTTTACGTATAAAATATTTCTGTTTTTAAGAAAGTATTGTTTTATATATATTTCTTTACAGATTCTGAATAAATACTTATAAAAAGACTAAATAATGTATAAATTTATATATTTTATCATAAAATATAGAAACAGATTTTAAATTTAAACGATAGTTGGAACACTTAGAACATAATAGTACTTAAATATCTAAAATCTTAAATTAATTGAAGAAGAGCTACATATCTATCTATCTATTTTACACTGAAGTAACAGAAAAAAGTGTCTATGCTCAAAGTTTCTCATGTATATTATGCTAATGTGATCGAAGTATGTTATTATAGTTCACTGTATTATAAGAGGTACGTGTTTTGTTTTAGCGAGCGAAAAACGTTTCTAGAGGGTGCAATAGACTTTAAATATAAACGCATTTAACGCCAAAGAGAACAAATCTCATTATTAAATAATAATGATTAAAAAAATGAAGGGATAGATAATCCAAAAGAAAATGTTCCTTGCCAGAACTCGGCGTATTAAGTGATCTCAATTTTTTAAAGAAATATATTGAGCGGCGAATAAGAAATAAATAGAGATATATAGAAATTTATTTTGAAAACCTATTTTACCCTTAGATATGTTTTTATCGCGCGATCAAAATACCTATATCTCACATTTTTAATATAACGTATATTGCGATGTATCGTGAAAATCGGCCCACGACACATCGATTATCTTCCTCGTTACAAAATGTCGCGAAGAAGACAATATTTTACCGGACATCGATTCTACATTACAAAAAAACAATTAAAGTGTCATTTAATTTTTTTACTCATTCATTAGAAACAAATTAAATAAAAGTTGCATTTAAAAATCTTCCAACTGTGTATCGTATGGATGAATTGTCGGTGCACCGATTTCTTAATTATGCAAGAGCAATTATTCATAATAACCTCCAGAGCTTCAATGTACCATTTGCCATCTTCCCGCTGACGGAGTTCGGTCGCGTTCATGAATCTACTTTGATCTGGCGCGCAGCTAAAATCGCATATCGAGCGAAAAAGATTTCTTAGGCAAGTGTCGCATCTTCCGAAAACCTGCGCCGCGAGCTGCATGTTTTTGGACATTGAGTTAATTTGGGCGGCATCGCAACACGTCTTTGGCTTATCTGCAGATAAAATATGTTTAGATTTTATGTACAAAAACAATTGGGAATAATTCATGTTTAATAATGCTGCTCAACAGCTTTATATCAATATTTTTTGAAAATCAATTAGTTTGTCTTGTGACAAATTAAGTTGAAATGTAAAGAAAATAAGATTTAATATTCACAATTATATTTTATTTCATAAATTAACAATATTTTTTATGTCATGCATATATAACTATAGTATTTCGTCGTATAAAAATTATTTTTCTTGCTCCCTCAGTCGAAAGTACGAACTTTCCGGCTCAGTTTCGAGTCAAAAAGTGAGACTTGCGACCGACTTCGGCTATCTATTAAATAATAATCAAAATGTTGTATATGAAACGTCTGAACGCATACCCTAAATTGATTTGTTAAATTTACATTATTATTATTATTATTATTTTATTATTTATTTGTTTTATTTTCTTCCATAGCTCACTTGTTTTCTGTACATGACTTTTTTATAAATAAGCCGGATTTTTTTTTGACTATCGAGTATAAAGTAGGTATTAGTAATATACTACAAAAAGAAGTAAAAATAAATACAAAACTTTATACATTAAATTTTTATGATGATGATCAAGATTTAAATGAAAATGACTATCTAAATGAAGTAAACTCAACTATAAAAAAATCTTCAAATTTGAAAATTACACGATTGAAAGTTTTCTAGTAGACATTCAAATATGGAATTGTATGAAAGAAAATAAAATTTAAAAATTTAATCATTATATCAGTTTGTAATTTTAATCTAGATTTGTGTTGAACATAAATTTTGTAACTATTCTAAATAAAAATTGTATTTTACATTGTATTTTTAGATTTGATTTATTATTGAAAATTATAATTATACTATTACTGTTATTTTTTGTCATATTATTATGATAATTATGGGAAAATATAAGAATATTACTAAAAACTATAATTAATTTTTATTTTTTACACCACTATTTATTGGATTTCCATTTTTTTTTCTGCCGGACTCGAAATAATCTCGGCTTCGCCTCGGTTTTACAAATATTGGTCGGGTGTCTATTCACCTCTGTTTGTAAGTATGACGCGGGCAATAGATTTATAAAGAGAAGTATTAGGTCATAATATCTTTCATTAAGTATATATATATATATATATATATATATATATATATATATATATATAGCTAATAGCTATTAATTTATTAAGTATAAATTATTCAGTGCAGTTATTTTCGGCCGGGGGAAAGAAAAAGGGTACACAATCCTGGGTCAGAAAGTTGAATTCTCTAAAGCTCGTGGATTGACATCACGTCTTCCAGGAAATTTAACTTTATGTCCAAGGAGTGTAATATACTGTAAAATGATGCCCTTAAAATTTACACTTGAATGTTATGAAATTGTTTTAAAATAAAAGTTTTAATTATGATCGTTTAAATAATTAAAAGAACTGAATTTGCTTCATAACCAAATCTTGTTTGAATCATCGTGTAATCGCGTGGTTACTAATCAGATAAAGATTATCGTCGGTATTTTTCAATAAATAGAGTGACAATATACAATCATATGACTATGACTGTACTGTTTGAAAAAAATGTTCGTTTTCGTGACAAAAAATTCCTGAAAATGGAAAATTGTAGATGTGAATTGTACAACTGTGGAAACTTAGCGATGGAATGAAAATAATTAAATTAAGTTTAGTATAATATTAGATAAAAAGTATTAACACAATGAAAATTTCTGTTTCGTCATATATATATATATATATATATATATATATATATATATATATATATATATAATTTTAAGATTTTATTAACACATCATTATCAATATAGGCTTAGTATAGATTTATAACTATATTTTTCTATTTATTGAGAAATACTGACGATAATTCTTGTGATTTTACATCATCAATTGAATGATAATCATTTATAGAAAAGTCTCTACAGCTTACAAATTCAAAAAAAAATTATATTATAATTTATATAATTAAATACCCATAAAATAATTATTAAATAAATTTTATTCTTTGATCATAAGGCATTTGAAAATTAATGATTAGAAGCAAATTTAATCGTCCACTTGTATTATTATTGATATCACATATAAAAAATTGTAAATATTTTTAATTGAGCATGCTCGCAAAAATTTAGTACAACTCAATCGATTTTATCAATTTTTTTTGTTTTACCGTATGGATTAATCGGTAAATAATTTTAATAATATTAAACTTTGAAAAAAGAAATTTTCTTCGAATAAACATTGGTGGGGTAGACTTTAAGAAAGTATCTACGTCCGGTTTTTCTGAAAATTTATATATATATATATATATATATATATATATATATATATATATATTTTTAGGTGCTGATTATGAATACCGTACTGGATTTGGCGAAATTTACATCTATATGGCTCAAAAACTAAAAAGGAGGGTTTCTCCAGTTTAATTGAAAAATATAAAAAATTAAAAAATATAAAAAATTTTAATGTATTTTAAACAAAAGTTATAGATCTCATAAAAATATATATTTTCTGTTCTATACATTTTTACGTACATTTGATATTTCTGGAATTATTATGTTTTTCAATTCCCCGTAAATTTATTCTCCGATCACGATATGGTTTTGTAAAATTACTATTAATTCTTGGTATGTTTTAAGCAGATCTATATAGAAAAATTATTATCTTCACTGATGAACAGTGTTATATGAAAAATATTTTATAATACGATAGAGTAAATCTGTTTTCATATTCCTTTAATTCATTGTTTCTTTCATGGAGAAATTTTTTCAAACTTTTAAGGGAATTTATCGATTTTTTCAAATTTTTTCAATTTCAACTTCCAAGAGAAAGAAAAAAGGATGCGTTTGAAAATGTTTATTAACAATTGATGTAAACTAAAATTATAAGATATACTCGAACATTTCAGTTATAAGATGTAATTAATGTCTCGATCAAAGAGACGGAGAACCTAGTAGTAATATATATGTTTTAAATTAATATTTTTAATAGACATTTAATACACTTTTGATGTTAAGAAATGGAAATTTTATATTATTATTATGTACTTTCTTAACAATTACTTAATTTTTTTGTGAAATAAATATATATTGAAATTTGACTTATTCAGAGCATTTACAAATCCATAATTGAAAAATAAAAATAAATTTATGAAATTAGATATAAGAATTTGGCGAATATCATATAAGTTTTTATTACTGTATTATATAGTAGTAATGAAATGGACAAGAATGTAAATCCTGGAAGTGGTCGAAACGTTGACACATTTATATTGAATAAATAAATACAGAATCTTATAACTGTCACGCATTATATTTCAAAAAAATAAATTATATATTAAAATGTTACATTATTATTATTTTCCTTTTCAATTTAAAGAATTGCGCGATTATTCAATTTAATGCAAAGAATACTTGATAGTAATATCGGATACGTCAGATTTTATCCTCAATCCGATATATATGTATAAACCTAAAAACCTACCTGTATCTTCGAAATAATGCGGGCAGCTTGCTTTTAAAACGCTCTCCGCGGCCGCGTCGCCGATCGGGCGCGCGGGCTCGCTCGACAAGCAATTTCTCAATTTGCCCTGGTCGTTGACGCCGCATTCACCGTACCAGACGCAGGCGTAGGCCTCGCGATTGCCGTCGCAGCGAGCCTGGCGCGCGCCGATCGCGAGCAAACACACCAAGGCACAAAGGCGCCTCATTGTATTTTCTTTTTTTTTTCTGTTTTGTTTTTTGTTTGAAACCGAAACGACGGTTCGAGGGCTTTATTCGAGTCACGGACACGCACGCACACACACACACACACGCACACACACGCACACCCGCTTATTATAGGAAGTTCTTTTTTTTGTTACTGGCTATATACTTTAGTCACCTTTAACGAATACTTGGCACTAATTTTACGATAATAATCAAACAATTTAAGTATCACAGATCATTTGTATAGAACGCTATTTACAATTCCGGCTCCGCGGGTTAGTTTAATAGAAGCTGCATTTTTGCAAAAAAATCCAACGTGAATTATCGTCGAAGCGAGTGTCTAGACGCTGGGCGTGAAACTGAAAGGATCTCGTCAAAATTATTTAGCGACGAGTCGAGTGTCTTATCGTACAGGTGGACAGGTCTTATCGTCCATGTCAAACATTAAGATCCGCTTGGTTCTCGACATTGCTCGAGCTTTAGATTTTTGTATTTATTGCGGCGCCTACGTTAATCGAGCGCATTTCTCAATATTTCTATAATTATTTCACTGAATGGGCGGAAATTTTTCAATTAGTTTATACAGATTAAGCGGTAAGAGTAGCATTGCAATTTGGATAAGTAACCTATTTTATTTTTTAATAGATTATTTATGCATCCTGAAAAAACAATCGAGGAAATTAAAAGAAATTATTTTGTAAATAGCCATTTGAATTCGAACATCTGGAACTATATATTAAATGTACAAATTATTGACAAGTTTCGATGTCTGTGTAAAACGTAATATATATAATCATATGAGTGATTGCTTTCATTTCATTTATCGTATCTGCAGTGGAATGAAAATTAAAGATAAATTTGATATTAGAATAAAGATAATAGAGTGTACATATTAATTCAGATATCGTAAACATCCAATGGGCAATAATATTCCTTTTTTTAATGATCGATTAATTGAATTTTAAATGAAATTTGGCCAAATCAGCATTTATACATTTGTGCATAAATTGCAAAGAATACATTAAGCACATAGAATGTCGGGATTAAAAAATCATTTGTATAGATATGAAAAATTCAATGTAATCTTTAATTTTTTTTAAACGCACATTGTTATATATATATATATATATATATATATATATATAACAATATGCGTTATATATATATATATATATATATATATATATATATATATATATAGAATTTGTAAAGAAAGGGAGAACGATATAGTTTTCGTGTGTTCTTATAATTATCATACAAAGATTGAAAAGTTTACGCGAGAGTTTATTTTTAACGTTCATTTAATCTATTGGTTAAAATTTAAGTTGCTTCTGCAACGTTGTAAACATTAATCATTCGCTCTATATGTGATGGGGAGCAAGAGCAATAATGATGTTTCGTTTACGTTATGCTTGTTGTTTATTCGCGATACATATCCGAATACATAATCGATGAATTTGAACGCGCGTCTGTGTATCTTCGATCGATATTTTCATGCTTTCGCCATTTATTACCTTATTTGCTCGCTGAGGATATTTTCAAATTGTTTATCGATAGTTTAGTCGAGTAAAAATCTAGAACCCCGAGATTTAATTGAACAGAATTGTTCTCAAAGTTGACGAATTTGAAAAGAACTCTTCAAAACAGAGGAACGAAATATGTAATATTTTCTAAAACGCTATTTTCTTTTAGTTTTCATATAATTTTATGCGTTATTAGCTTGATAACACATTAGTTACATTACCGAAGTGGAATTATAATTTATTTCGAGAATTCAAAGGTAAAAAAATGTAGCTGACTTGGCACTGTTTAATACATTTAATTTAAGTATGCTAGTATAAATAATATATAGCATTGCTAAAATGTATAATGTTAATAAAAGACAAGATTTATGCTTCCAGAATTAAAACATTTTCTAAGTTACTAGGAAAATGTGAAAGGATAGTGACTTCTACTTCGGATAAGTTTCATAAAATATCAATTGTAGAAAGAAGAAAAAGCTATATTTTTAGAGTACAGGTGTGGCGTTATACTTTTAATTATTTCTTTACTTAATATTTACTAGCCTGAACTATATGCCAGCTTTAATATCCTATAATTTTCAAATTTAATCTTTTAACAATTAGACATTAAGCGAAACAGTTTCGCCATTAAATGGTTTTAAACAAAGATAAAAAAAAAACTGGACAGACAAATCCGCTAATTATTGTTCAGATCAATTATTAGACATCAACTCTATTCAAATTATAATTTTCCGGAGAAAAAAACTTAGAAGTTTTTACTTTTCAATTCAGTAAGCAGTGATCATGTCCTTATTAACGAGAAAGAAAAATATCAAGAGTTATTATGCATACTGAACAAATTAAAAACTGATAATATAATATACCGTTTAAATATATGTATTGTACGAATAAACGAATTCGAGAAAATGACTTCATTATAATTTTATCTGTGGCGCCATACAAGCAGAGCAAGTGTCAAGATATGCTCTTCATTAGCATATATCTATTTACCTTACCACAATATCCGAATGATAGTGTTAGTGCACTATAGATCTTAACGATTTCAAAGTCGTGAAATAAATGATGATTGTATTAGATATCGTTACTGAAATTAGATTGATAAATGTTATATATTTTTCTTAAATTGATTCTGGTGTTACAAGTTATATTTAAATGATCCTTATCATCATTATTTAAATATTCATTACAGCTAAGTTTTTTAGTATTTAACGAATTGATGTTTTTTTTTTATAATATCTTGCAAAAAATTATTAGACGCCCAGTATGTCTACCATTTCCTCCAAATTATAGAAATCTTTAAATGCGCATCTTATAACTTTTATTATAACGTTGTATAATTCTTTGATGCATTATTCCATTGTCTTAACGATTGAAAAGTATATTGTTTTAGTAACGTAGCTGATTATAATTTATCTTGATTTCTGAACGAGTCATTAATAATATTTCAATAATATCTTTGATTGCATTTAAATATCGTAATAAAACATCTTTCTGTATGTTCCATAGAAATAAATGAAGAAGATCGGCTAACGAAAACCAATGTGCCTCGAAAAGTCACAAATTTCCAAAGAAAGTAGAAAACAATTTTTAACAACGTAATTTGCAATTACAATTTCGAAAATTGACTGATGTAACTGAAGGAAACTTTAAAAAATCATAAAATATTAAGTAAAAAGATAATAAAATCTGAAAAAGTTACTATAACGAGCATTATTCTATATTTAATTAATCAGAATATATTCAAATGAATTTCTACTTTAAATCAAAATAAATGAAAATTTTTATTAATTTTAAATCTTTGTTATGTACATAATTTAATTGCACTCATCGGCTTCAGTAGCGCGAATGGATTATAATTTCAGACGCTATTCTCAATTCTAATAAAAACAGTGATTTTCTGTTGTGCCAATGATTTGAAATATTTTTTTTTTTCTTAACGCAAAATCTAAAGTAGTTTGGATTTGTTCATGTATAGATAGTTTGGTAAATTATAGGACCAGGAGAAAGCTTTAATTATAGGAACAAATAAAACAAAATACTTATCGCAGTAATTTAATAATCATATTTTAATGACGCAATGATTGTACAAATGGATCCCCCACTCAGACGTCTCCACCTAACCGAGGAGCAATAACAATAAGTACAGCGTAATAATCGTTTACAGTAATCATAATAATTATATATATATATATATATATATATATATATATATATATATATATATATATATATAAATGACAGACTCGGCAGAGTTTCGACTACTGAGATTTTTGTTATACATAAGTTAAAACGCAAAAATTACACACGCTTTCTTTGTTTTTTATTATTTTTCTCGACTTTATATATATAAATATATGCATATATATATATATATATATATATATATATATGCATATATATATGTGTATATATAATATTTATATGTATAATTGTGAATTATATCATATAGGATTCATCTCGGCTTTTCGATTTCGTAAAACACCCTCCCGCATTCAATTACTTTGTGTATGTATATATTTGTATGTATATATATATATATATATATATATATATAT